>OMKZ01037466.1:25302-38734 GCA_900302535.1 Neoniphon sammara | reverse complement strand
ATAACTCTTATACATTTCAGATGGGAGACTTCTGTTCTACCTTTGAGTGTCTGATCGCATCCCTGAAAGATGCAGCGAATGACAAGGAAAGAGAGAAACAATGACAGGGAGAAGAGTGAGAGGGGTGGTGCAAAGCAACACATGGTTGAAACATCTCTTCATTGTGGTTCAGTAATTCTCTTCTTGGCAAAAGCTCCCTCCGGCATTCATTCACTGAGCATTAAGGACATTCTGTCTCCCACTTCTGTGCTTTCATGGCAACAGGTCTGAAGAACCATATTAGGCTTAATTAAATTATTGTACACTTTCAAATGGAGCCACAAGATTCCATTTTATTAAATCATTGCTGGCAACACAACAGACACACAAACACAGACTCACAAACCCACAAATCTCATGAGAATACAACCTAATCCCATTCAAACATAGCCAATCGGAGACAATTATGCATCGCGGGAGGCAACATCAGTGGGGATGAAATGACTGTGTGAACATCTGTGTGATGCTGACCTGGTCATCTGGCCAAGCTTCAAATGCCTGTATGAGTGTGTGTGTGCATGTGCGTGTGTGTGTGTCAGGTATATATGAATGTTTGTCTTTTTGTCTGTGTTCCTGGACAATTCCTGCCTCTAATCGGACCAGGCAACATTTCCCAGTGTCCATCGTTTGCCTCCACACAGTCCTGAAACCCTCAGGGACTTTCAAAGCCGACTTCATAAGAAGAGCACTGCTGAGCGTTCAGACAAACTAGTCCCCCTTAAGCCCCGAGTGACGACTGTCGGCTTCGCGTGGGCCTGCTGGGCTGGTTGCCTTGGGAACAGAGTCCGATTCCATTATGGGATGGATAAACACAATCAAAGAGTTTATCCACCCTTTATAGCCAGAGAAAAGACCCCCGCAATGATGGATCTAATCTCCTGCACAATACGTGTGTGTGTGTGTGTGTGTGTGTGTGTGTGTGTGTGTGTGAGCGCACAAACCGATGCTAGTGTGCGTATGTAGTGTGTGTACCCTGGTGTGCACATTTGCGTCTCCATGCATCAGTGTGTGCTTGCTTGTAAGACATGAGAAGATTGAAAACTCTGCACCTTACCAGAAAGTGGCTGAAGCTGCACTTTTAGAAAGCGATAAAACCAGCAGTATTATTTACAACATGCTGCATGCGTGTGTGTTTGTGCGTGCGTGTTGTCCTGTGGGGAGGGCATCAGAGAGATAAAAGAATGAAAAAATGGCGGTGCTGCGCCTTGCGACAGGTGGGTGCCCCTCATAGATTCATAGCTAGCTAGAATGGCGCCCAGCAGACATCCTATATAACAGCCTCTCTTTTTCCCTACACACTTCCTTACTTCACATTTGTCTTTTGCTCTGCAAATGTCTGCAATCCCTGTTTGTTTCTTTTCTCTATTCTCACTGTATTTTCTTCATTTCATTTATAGACCCACCAAGGTTACTGCACTGTTACTGTTTAGTGTACAATACGATAGGAGGTTAAGTATCATGACGCTTCATACCAAAATGATACCTTGGCCAAAAAGGAAAATGCAAATTACCACGGTTTATTGAACTTTCACAAACACAAGACAACACTGTCCTCTTTCAATGGCTAAAGTAAATTAAAAGAGCAGAATAAAAAACTATCAAATCAAGTAACAAATATACATAAGTAAACTGAAACAATTTCGCTCTCACTTAGTAAAGTTGTTTCCGAAACAACTACACCCCTGTTCAGTGTAATGACGAATTATGTCACAACTGTGTCTAAAGTGAACCATTGAAGTGGTCATGTTGTTCTGAAAGGTGAGCGTCACTGAAAAGGTTACAATTTGCTTTGACCCTGAGCCAAAGGGGCTGAGATGGGCTCTATGTGTTGTCTGACCAATGTTGGACGAAGACAGGAGAGGAATCCATTTTTTTCACATTATGGTTTTGAACAAGCCGCCTCCCAATGCCCCAGTGCACTGTGCAACACGAACACTGAGCACACACACAACACCCCAGATGTGCTTACGCTTGACTCAACTCAGAAAATCCGGCATTAGGCCCTATTGTTCTATGAGTATCAGCAGGTACTGAAATAAAGGAGTACTGTATAATTTTCAAAAGCAGGATATCGTGATACTTTTCTCAATTTGGGATACCGTGCTAAGTAAATGTGTTTATCAGAACATGTGAGTTTGTATGTGCACCTAAGCATCTCAGATTCAAAGCAGTCTAACATAACACCCAGCACACATGCTATCTAAGAGCCTCTCTATTCCTTGGCACTTTCTTTCCTTCTGTCATGTCTCATCCTCCTCTCTCACCTGTCTGTTATCGCTCGCTTTTTTCCTCATCTTTTCCTTTGTGCTTTCCTTCCGCTGCCTCCCATCTGTTCTCTTCTCTGTTGTTAGTTTCTTTCTTCTGCCTTCTTTATCTCTCTCTCTCTGACCTTTCCAGTGTAAAATCCCCTCTCTCCCTGATCTATAATTCCCAGCTATGCTCCCAGTCTTTAATGGGTGTGGGATAGAAAGAGTGTGAGAGGGAGGGTGCTGTTTACTGAGGAAAATCCTCCTGAATGAGTGAGAAAAGATTAGTAAAGAGAGAAAGCGCTGGCAGAGCAGAGCTGTGCGTGAATGTGTGAGGAAGACTTAAAACTAGACATCCATGCTGCATTTTAATACTATGTGCATACACCTGTTTGAGTAAGGCTACAGATGAAATTGCTGAGGAAACACCGTATGGTTTAGCGATAATTATGAAGCTATGGCCAGATGAAATAAGGGTTTCTAATCATATTTTTGTTCCTTGAGACAGTCGTGCATTTTTTTTTTTTTTTTTTTACTTTCCTAAGGCTGGATTTTAAAACTCAAAATTTCAGATGCAGTAGTAGGAGTGCTTTAACACGGAACGGAGGTCACAAAGCAACCAGTGTTTCAAGAAAGTCATCCCAGTAATGTGACTTTCACATTGTCCAATAAATTGCCTAAAAAGGAGCTGTGTAATTGCATGAATTCTTTGAATCACCAGACAAATATAGGGGAATTCAGGGAAGAAGTCGACATGCTACTGCAGCACTGTTTTGACAGACAAAAGCATTAATCAAAGCTGTTTTTCTCTGTTTATCATCAGCTACCAATAAAACACGTGAGGAAAAATCCAGATGACAGGCTGTCAAAACAAAACTCAGTGAATCTCTGTTGTGCCTAAAAAAGTATGCTACTTTGAATGTCATCATCTAATCTTTGCACTTTAATTACAGGCTATATTTCATTAGTGTCTCATAACTCTTAACTGTTTAGGGCTACAAATTTTAGACCAGTTCAATGATAAAACTCAGATATTCACCCATCCATGGGTGTAATTTACAGTAGGGACGGTAGAGACATGTCCCTACCACTTTTCTGATTACCTAAAAATGTTGCCACCACCAATTTGATATTAATTTGGTATGCGTTTAAATAAAATATAATTTGCATGGCTCTACAAAGGGTTAACTTCTGATGGTACCACACAGAGTTGACAGAGAGTTTCTATTGGTGTTTGATTGCTTTCTTCCCGCCTCCTTTACATGCAGTGCTGTGATTGGTGGAGTGCAGTTTGAAAAACAGCGCAGTGCAATCAGGGGAGAGAGACGGTAGAACACAAGACAATCCAGGCTGTTGTGTCGCAGGTGATTTCCCCTCTGTGATCATAACGTTATGGTACCGTTATCAAATTAAACATGCTGTTCGGTGATATGAAAGGTCTTGCTAAGATTATGGTCAACAACCAGTAACCAGTCTAACTAACAGATAATGAAGTTGGCTAGCAAACTAAATGTGGTGACAGGGTGTGCTGTAGGCAGATTTTGTGCTACTACTTCTGACTTGGCTAACATTTACTGTTCCTCTTCTCCTGCTGGCATTATTCTCTTTGTCCAGCTAGCATCAGTATGGCTAACAACTGTTAGTTTGCTATTCACATTATTTCTTGCTAAATGTGAGTAGATACGTCACATTGTGTAGTAAAAGTATGAGTTAGTTCACTTGCTTTACATCTATCAGAAAATTTCATTTGCCAGTGAGCACGATTGGTGAGTTTACTTATTATCTAGTGTTGTACTGCAAATCAGAGGTTTCCTACGTTTTCATAACTGGTACGGAAAATCAGGAGTTTCATTCATTTTCATTTAGATTTATTGTTAATACAGACATCAGAGAAGGAGAGTGACAGGAAAAGAAAGAGAGAAGGCCCAGGCCAGGTAGGGAAAAAAAAGGAGACGTGAACAGGTAAGAATTTGCACTCTGAGCTGTAACGTCAACTCAGAAGAGCACATCCTTCTGATCTGAGCAGGGTTTTAAACTAATTTCTCTTACTGTTTATTTTAAGAGCATGATTGGCATTTTCAGTTCAAGTTCAGGTGTATCGCTCAGTGGTCAGAACAGGTATTAGAGACAGACCTGTGTGCTGTAATGTTACAGCATATATATATATACATACACACACACACACACACACACACACATACATATATTTTCTGGCCGGTGAGTGTATGTATATATGTATATGTGTGTATATGTGTGTGTGTGTGTGTGTGTGTGTGTATGGTACATATCTTGAATTTCACTGTTAAAAGTTAAAATGCTGTGATTGCACTAATAATGTCTAAACTTTATTGGATTCAAGAAAGTTCTACATAGTCATGTACATAAAAATAAAAATAAAAAATTAAATTAAAAAAAATTTTTAAAAAATCCTAAATTTTCTGGCAGTGGACACGCTGACCCCCTGTCAAATTTATGTCCCCACCACTTTCCAAATCAAAACTACATCCTTGCACCCATCATTTTCATTTTTGAAGCAACTTCTATATAAATGAGAATCAAGTCGATGATGCATGATGATGCATCAAGAACAGAAATAGCTTATTTTTTATTTGCTGCAGTTTCCAAAGAGGAAGAGAATGTGACTGCCATGTATGTTAGAACACTAGATTGTGCAGAGATATGGTCGGCAGGAGCAAAAAAAGACGCTACTATCCTACTATCAGTATGTTATTTTAACAATGAGCATGTTCCCTTGCTGTTATTCAATGATTGGATTTGATATGCAAGGTATAATTGTCTTGGCAGGTGTTTGAGAAATAATTATCATTCACAATGAGTTCACACGCTTTTAAAATATTCTGTTTTCTGAAAATAATGAAATTCAGCACAGCATAGACTTGTCCTTCGAGAAATAATGGACTTCAAAATGTCAGGATAAATGTGGAAAATAATAATAATAAAAAAAAAGTCCCTCTCCTTGGGAGTCTTGTTTGAGAATTCAACACTCTATGACTCAGCTAAATCAATTGAGAAACCTCAAAAGTTCTTCTTGAAAGCTCCTCTTTAGATGCTCATTTTCACCTCTAACTCTTTCTTTTTCTATTTGTCTGTGCGCGTTTGTGCGCGCACGCGTGTGTGTGTGTGTGCTTGCACAGGAGGGGAGTTAATGAGAGTGTGAAATTAGTGCAGAGTCATGGTGTGTGTCGTTTTCACCACAGGCTACATCGGTGGGAGGCAGAGCCCTTCTGTCCTTCTTTCCCTGTCATCTAGGTTTCCATCCTCTCCTCCTTCCTTTCATCGTTTGTTCCATTGTCCTTCCCTCTCTGCCTCCCTCGAGCGCTGTCAATCTCCGACCTTCTGCCTCCTCTCTCTCGCTCGTCCTTTTTCAGTCAACCACGTACACTGAAAACTGACTTTCTCTTCTGCCTTCAGTTTCTCTTCACTGTTGTGGAAACGGTTCTGGGGCTGTCACTCAAATGCACGCTGTACTTAAGTGAGTATCTGCATGACTAAGGTTACTACTTGTAATAAGTTAAAGTTGTGTGTGTGTGTGTGTGGGAAGAGAGCCCTGTGACAGAACAACAGGCTACATTTACATGTCACCGTAGCGCGTGTGAAAAGTATCGCTTTCAGAGTGAGTCGCAGAGAAGTCAAGGAAGAACAGCAAATTATTTCCTACTTGATGCGGACATAAAAGGAGAATTTGCAGTTGTTCATCTGTTGTGGTCATGGATCAGCATTGGAAGACACGGCGGTGCTAGTCAGCAGACGGTAATGATACTTTTCTCCTCCGTTTCTCACTGTCTGGCTGTGTTCACTGTCAGCAGTGTGTCATATGACGACAAGGTCGCTGCGTCACATTCAACGCTCTGATTGGTCGAATGCTCCACTTGCTGGCGTTATTGGTTGGTGCATCCCCCTCATACTCTGATCAGTGAGTAACAGCTGAAATGTGAGTTGGACAACTTCTTCCTTGGCCTATGACCAGCCTTCCCACCACATTTGGTGGAAATCCGACCATCCGTTTGGAAGTTATGCTACTGCGTGATAAATAGACAGAGGCACACCATTTATTAGCCCCACCTTCCTCCAGTTTCATCCAGTCGGGGACAAAGATACCATGCAGCGATTGATCCTTGCTTCATTGCAGTGCAACTTCATAAGAAGTGAATTTCAAACACTCTCAACGTCTGTTCCACTTTGCTCCCAATACCAGAATTCCATGCGGGGGACTGTCGGCTGCCGTCTCCCGATGCCACAGGAAATGAGTAAGAGGCAGAACTTTGCTCACTTCACTAAGGAGACATGTAAATGACAAATGACTGAAAATCAGCTCCGATAACAGAGAGCTCACCTAGTGCTCCAATATTAGCTAAAAGACCAGTAGTCTGCAACACTGAGCATCACAAACACAAATATAATTACAAGAATATGAAAGACACACACCAGATATATGTGCAAACAGACTTACACACACACGCACACACACACACACACACAAAAGCCATTTCCTGAATGAGAGACAGTAGACAATTTGACAAGATCACTGAAACTTTGGGGGGAAAAAAACACCACAGGTAATTTTAAAGTCTGGGTTGGAAATCAATCTAACTAATAATTAGAAAGCATCAAGTTCAAAAGCCAAGGAGGCCAGGTAGAGAGGAAATTAGCCAAACATAACTCTGCTATTGTATCTTTACACCCTTCAGCAAGCAGGTTGATGACTTTAGTCACTAAGTCTGATGACTGCCTCAAGAGTCGAGGTCAAACAAGCCAAAGATGTCTGCCTGTGAGTCTCGCCAAACCCGAAACCAAAAAAGACAAACATCAATATCCACCTTTTACCACCTTTTAACTTTTGAATTGTTAGGGGCAATCTGTCAGCAGTAGCTTTCACAGGGTGATGGTAAAAACTGACGAAGAGATAATATTTTCTGTTGAGAGCAAAAACATGTCAGATATGTGAGATGGAAATCAAAAAGGTGTGAAAAACCACAAAAACAAATATACTTCCATTAAGTTGGGCTGAGAGATTGAATAAAATGAGGGGAGGCTGCAATACATGTGTGTGTATGTGTCTGATAGCATGCCATTCAAAGCAAATGCTCCACTTTTAAAGAAACTGCTCTCATTTAAGTGTGATGCACTGCATCTGTAAGTGCACATGTACACACGAAAACACAAGCCTACAAACATACAGCTACTGACACAGGCACAAACAGAAATGAACACACACTTCTATGGGCTTGGCCATGCTTGGTCATCTTGTGGGTCTGCATGGTGAGGAGGGAGAGATTAGGGGCCTGCTGATGCTTCTCAAAATGCCAGCCTTGGTCAGGGCAAGGGGTGTAAATACCACTCAAAATGTCAGCAGGAGACCCCACAAGTCAGACTAAATTGCCCGCAACCTGCACAAACACTCCCTTATGCCTGCACCCTTCGTGTGCGCGTGTCTCTTTAAAGGCATACACTCTGACACACTCGGCTGCATTACTATACGTGTGAGGGCATTCCATTAACCTATTCCATTAATTCACTAACCATAAGCCAGTGAGCCTAAACTGCTAAATACCTAGCCAAAGCCTTTACCTGAACCCTGGCATGGCCCTTTTTCCCAGTCACATCGATCTGTGTATAGAATGTAACTTCTGTCTTCACAAGGACAGAAGTTAACAAACAAACATAAATACAGTTTCAGCTGTGTTCAGCCTCATCACAGCCCTGTGATTCAAACACAGCAATTTACTAGTGCTGGCAAACACATCTCTTAAATCACATTCAGAGTCAAACACATGCACACAAACACACCTATCATGCATGCATGTACACACCTCTGATGTGTGGCCTTTGATCTGACTGCTCAGATTTGATACTTCACAAAGTGAAAAGCAAATTTTCTTCCCTCAGCACCCATAAGAGCGGAAATCTATAAATTTTTTGATATATTATTGTGTATAATGCACTTCACTATGTACTGATTGCTTTGGAGAGGCATATGCCCTGGAGCAATATCTCCACAATGATACAGGCAGAGAGGCTTGGCTTAGCAGGAGAATGCACTAGAAGACAACAAACTGGTCCCCCACGCATATATTCCCATGCAAAATAGATTACCTGTTTCTGTATAGGATCTATTTTGTACTTTTGTAAGCCGGTCATGATCACAGCAATGTCAGTTTTTACATGTGTGTCCATCTCTGATGTCAACATGCTGTAAAATATTAAATATTCCCACAGATAGTAATGTATATTGTCAAGGACCTTAAGATACAGTTCAACACTGAACTGCAAAGCTTATGAATAACATTAACATGCTGTGGCGTAACTTCCTAAGTGTCAGTTAGATTTGACTCTATTTCCCAAGATCCCCTCTGGATTCTGGTCAGTCACTGTAGGGTGACACAGGCATTCACAAAGCTCATACGCAAAGACAAGAAGTGGAAAAACAAAACTGCGTGGAAAAACACATGGATGTATTAACAACCAACAAAGAAGAAGAAATGAAGGATGTATTCCTGCAGTGAGACACTGGTCACGCCTGAGCAGGTCAGTGTCTGCAGCTTATAAAATTGTATCTCCTGGGCCTATAGAAACAGGCAAGGATGTAGTTTACACTCGACTTTTTATTTTTAAGGGTGAGATTAAGCTTTTCTATCATAAAAAATTACAGTTTTTTGATTTGTGCTCACAAATATGTTGCATTGCAAATCAAACATTAAGACATTGTTTACCTCTCATACACTGAGGCATGTTCATTCTCACTCTCGTACATCCCACTGATTTCCTGTGCACCAACACCCAACTGCTTCAGTCATTAAAGCTGCCATGAGTTGCATGGCTGCCTGCAGTAGGTGTGGTGATCCATCAGCAGAATGCCAGGGCCCAGCCATTAGAAAACCATCTGCAAGCAACAGTGCTCCACTGGCACAAGCAGTCTGGAAAGGGCAGGTTAGAGAAAGAGAGAATGAGAGAGCGAGAGCAACAGAGACAGAAAGAGAGCGAGCGAGAGGGCCCAGTGTGCGAGGCAGTTTACTGTGATTGATATGAACCATTACAGACAACAAGGGAGAGGTAGGCTGAGAGCTAGTCACCGTTTTATTTTCGGTCATTTGTTCAGACAAAAGCAAAGCTCGACCCACAGTGAGCAGGGGGTGCACGTCAACTTGTGTGCACGAGTAAGGGCGAGACAGACAGAGAAAGAGAGAGAGACAGATTCATTTTGGGATAAGGCCGAAGCATCCGTGTTTGGTAATGGGACACAAACACACACAGGCAACCACCTGCACTGCAAGAGACCATAAAATGCCCCTGCGCACATACACACACATACAGAGACATACACAACCACAGATCTCTTTTCAAAGAGCATCAATCAGAAAAGCAAAAGGCAACATGACAACTGACAATGCAGCTTAGGTAAATAGGGATACGATGAAGAGCAGAAATTTATTTGATGAATAACATGCAGTCTTGGCTTAATTTAAAAGGCCCCAGTTCGTATTATTAAATTGGCTGACATACTTCCATTCAAAATTGTTTGAGAGGTTACTCTCAAGTTCTGCATTTTTTAACCTGTAATGGTATTAAGCCATGTTGGATCTTAAAGTACACATTTGTCTGTATTCACTGACTCTGAGCTCCAACGACTTTGTAAAGCCAGCCATCAAAAAGATAATACCACGACTAAGTTAGCTGTGCCACACTGAGACACAGATGGCTTGTATTTAACTATAGTACTACTGGTTGTGAATAATCAAGGCACTTGTACTGTCAAATCATCTGTGAGTCCACACATGATTTTTAAGGGAAAAAAGAATGGGTGCCAAACACAAAAGCACATTTATCCTGCCTTAATGCATTAAAGAAGATGGGCCATGCTGTAAAATTATAGATAAATATGCCGAACACCATTGTGAAGTAGGAGGAAACATCCCTGTTTAATGGATCCTAGAAGGTAATGTATCACTGCATGGAAGGCCAATCTAATTAAATTGCTTCACTATTAGATTTACACTACTCTACTGGGACCCCGGTGCTATATAGAAAACTACCAGACATAAAGAACATTACCACTAAAGGCAATCCCTCAGCACGCTTGAATATACCAGGAAACAAAAGCGGGGTGGGGTAGAAAGAGGGGTCAGTCCCAATTCCTAAACTCTATCAACAAAACATTCTGAATTGAATGTATACAGCATTATGTCATGTATGATTTACCATATCCCACAAAGGTTAAAATCGATAGACGGTCACTAAGAGGCTGTGTAATCTAATTAGCCAACATTTTACTGGTATTGAATCATGTCCCAGCTTGCACATAGTGTGACTGGCTGGGCTATCCCCCCCTTTGACAGACCAATGTGACATAAGGACTGAAGTGAAGAGTTAAAAGAGTTAAAAGAGTTTTAACTCTTAACTCTCAATCACTTATCTTGTGATTGTTCTCAGTGATCATATTATGATATATTAGTACTATACTAGAGATACAGTGCCATACCTGGTACTTTGACAACAGTCATAAAGATGACAAAAAAAACATAAAGATGACAAAAAACATGACAAAAAAAATACATTATATCCTTGAATCTAGTGGTAAAGTCATGAATCTTTTCAAGCAAGATTCCAGGCTAGCGAACCTTTTCAGTTGTCTTTTTGAATGCTAAAATTAATCACTGATGAGAGATTACAGTCTTCCTCTTTGTTTCCTAAACACATTCCCAATGAACCAAACACACTTCAAACAGCGGAAAGGCTTTTTTTTTTTGTTTTGTTGTGTAACACTCAGTGTTGTACCTGAGGAGAGGCTGGAAGATCACAGTGATGTTCCTGGCTCCTGGCTTACAAACAAACTTCATTTCTCCCCCTTCAATCAGGTTGTCATCTGCTCCACCTAGAACACAGGAGGAAGGACTTGAGTGGCTCATACATATAAAACAGACCACTATTCAAAGCTGTGTTGATGTCAGTGTACAATATGTGCACTGTGAAAGTTAGTGTATGTCGTGGTTTAAGAGACCACCTTTCAACCAGCCATCCCAGGTTCAAGTTTCATGTAAGCAAGAAATTATCAGATTATTTTTGATAAATCTCACATTCACTTTTCACAGTGTGCGTCAGTACGCTAACGCTTCTATCAGTCTGTCTCCATGGGAGTAAACATTCAACCATAATAAACACATCACCCAATCAGTTCAGCTCTCCATCACGACTCTACATGCTTCCCACACGCTTACACTCCTCCATGCCCCTGCGCCACTGCGTGGGTGAACCCCACAGCTAACAGGGTTAATCAGAAAATCATTGCCGTGTAACATGCTCAGACCGGAGCAGGGGAGTGAGACAGAGAGGGGAGGGAGGATGTGGGTGGAGGCGGGGGGTGGGGGAGGAGAGAAGGGGGAGATAATAGGGGAGAGAGAGAGAACACTGTAGCTCATTACCTCCACTCATCCTGAAGTAATCAATATAATTGACGGAAAAGAAATTGCGCCTCGCTGTCAATACAGCAAATGTTGAACAAAAAGGGGAGTCTGTGTGTGTTATGCATGTATGGAACTTGTGACATTGTGAGTGCTAGGCATAGGTGAATGTATGCACACACATTCAAGTTCACATTAGTGTCACATGCAAATTGTGATGGGTTGATGAATATGAATAATAGAGAGGCGAGGCAGTGGCATTTCTCTGCGCAGTGCAGACAAAGCTATTCATTAGAGTTTGGGTTTATGGTTACGGCCTGTGCCACTAAGCAGAATTATATCCAGGGGACTGGAAAAAAGCAGAAAACGCAATAAAGTAACTTAAATATTCAAAACCAGAGGGCTCTGATTAACCTGAATGAAAAAAGTTCTCCCTGAGAACGTCTGAGGACTTTTACATTGAAAAGTGTTCGGGGATGCAAGCAAGATCGGCTGGCAATACAACTTGGCTGAGTGGCTGTTCGTCAAGAACCCACACACTTGAGAGATAAATTTCCACAAGTCTGTGCAGTTCATACGTCCTGAGTAGTGGCAAGTAAGTTTTGAGTAACAGACAATAGAATCGCTAGCCAGCTAACTTCAGTTTCAAACTGGATGTTTTGTTGGAAAAACACGATTACTTCCAAGTTTTAACTACTGCATATATTCAGAACATGTCATTGTTCCCATCCATGCTTAAACTGAAACTTCTAGAGATGTCTCCAGTTGTTCTGAGCAAGATGAAGAGTCGTCTGTCCTGGTCAGTGGAGATGTGAGCTAAAGTGTATAGAGTAAGTGAATGGATACATTAGACAGAAATCACTTAAGATGATTTGATCAAAGGTATTCTGATAGCTTTGAGGATTGGGCAACAGTGTGTGTGTGTGTGTGTGTGCTGATGGTGAGATTTCACTTGGTACAAAGCCCTGGCCTGCTGCCTTCTTCTATCTGTCTCATTTCCATGACCAAAAAGGCCTTGCAAAGCCTGTGTGATATAACACAAGGACACCTTGCCACGGTGTGAAAGCCTGTCCCGCATTACCTGCACAGCCTGCATAGCCGTGCATTCAAATGCATATCAACCCATTGTTCCCTGTGCCTGGCTCCATAATACATTTCTAATGGAACAAGTTTCGATTGAAAAGCATGGGAGACAACACTCTCCGTATTTTCATTAAAATGACAAGAGAAGCTTTCATTCCATCTGAAATTTTCAGATGGTGGGTTTCTGATTCTGATCTGTTGCCATGAAATTTGCCCGCACGGTAAGCCTGCGTTCTTGTTGCTAAGTGGAAACTGAGATGAGGTCCAATTCACTCAAACTCTCTGTCTCTATCTCTCCATTCATTCATCCTTCCTTTGGTGCCAATTCAATTAAGACTCAATTACAGGCTCCTAAACAAAGCTGCCGCCAACGCTCTCCCCTGCTCAACCTCCCTCGCTCTCTCATATTCTGTCTTTCATGTTACTTCTCTCTCTCTCTCTCTCTCTCTCTCTGTCCCTCTCTCTCTCTCTCTCTCTCTCTCTCTCTCTCTCTCTCTGAGCATGAAGGTGGAAAGAGTTGGCTAAACTTTTGTTTCCTTGTCATCTCATCAACTTGCAAAAATTCAAGTTCCTGTGAATGACATCAACAAGTCACAGATTCTGGAGAAGTTAGCGTTACTTATTCGCTCTGAGAGCCACATCTAACCA
>OMKZ01037464.1:47730-75341 GCA_900302535.1 Neoniphon sammara | reverse complement strand
AAATTTGGAAAAAAAAAAAAAAAAAATTTAAAAAAAGGTAAAAAAAAAAAAAAAAAAAAAGCAGAATTTTGTCTTTGTTTACATTTGTCATAGGCATTTTAAATATATTTTTTGTTCAAACTTGTTGAATAATCTAGTTTTAGTTTTTGATCTCAAGGTAATTTTAAGGCATAGTTCAGTCAAGCTATCCTCAATAATGAAATACAGTGACTAGGGGAGACTGGATTGAATAATATCGGAGTAACTATAACTTGTACACTGTTTATACTTGGCATCTACGTTTAAACTTGCTCTTTATTTATTTATTTATTTATTTATTTATTTATTTATTTATTTATTTATTCACTCATTCATTCAGAAACGGAATCAAACATCAATGAACAATCCTTATTTCTTCAAACCACGTATCGGTAGGAAATCAATAATTCTTGTTACGACTCCAGTTAGACGGTTGAATCTTTTCAGTGCAAGTCAGGGATGCAAAGTCAAAACCACATCTGTACCAGTAACTTAACGTCTCTTATGCAAGCTGCTGTAAAGCAGAAGATTCACAAATGAAGCAGAGCATGCTCAAATAAATGTGGGGGAAATCTGTTATGACCTATATTCTGAAACATAAAAAGAAGAAGAAGGGAAAAAAGGCAGAGGATAAGGAGTGGAGTCATATGTTCATTTAGGCCTACTGGAAATTGACTCACTGTTTACAAGACGCTTTACAGAAGTAATTGTGAAACGGTGTTACCACAAAGGTGTGAGAGAGACTTATATGATACGTACATTGTGACTGTATCCTCTCAACAGAGATTCTTTACCCCTGACAATTTTATGAATGTTATGATTGCATACAGGATCTACGCTTGCAAGGACTTCTGCAAGAGTAAAAGTAAACCAACCTGTTTCACTCTGACTGTAATCAGTTTTATTATTGCTGGCCACCATTCAACTGTTGTGATAGCTTTGATGGGGACGAGAGGTAATAGCCCCAGAACTCTACTGTATTGAGAGACCAAAAGTGAAATGATTTACTAGGATTATCTTTACAGGAAAACCAGTGTGCATGAACGGTATTCAAACAAGGTCAGGAGACTTATTTTACAAGAAGCAGTTAGTCTTGAAAGAACAAAAGTGATATGAGTCTGTCAGTCATTCACATAATTAGCTGCTTTCACTTTTTATTTCTGTTCCTCACTGGGACAGCCAGTTACTGGAAGTAGCTGTTCACTGAAGAACAGTGCCACACACTTGATTAAAGGATACTTAAAAAGTTCAAGAAATACTTTATGTAGTAATAATAATAATAATAATAATAAATAGAATCTTAATTATCTCCAGTATATGAATCACCTCTCATGTTGCACCAACAATTCTCTATCATCTACTGCATTGGTGCAGTAGCTATAGTGTTTACTGTCTTGTTGTTTTGTTTCTCTTAGGCTATGTGTGGTATTTACTGATACAATCTACCTGATTGCATGGAAAAAAGAATTTCTACACAAATATACTTTCAGGAATTCCCTTCAGCCCTCATGTCATCCACAACTATGCATTCCATTTGTTTAACTATATTTGTGTTGTCTTGTCTGCTGCAGGCCCAGAGAGGTCACACATGTGTGGGCTGTCCTGCCTGGGTCCTTTGACCTTCCATGGCCAGGCAGCAGGAGCCCAGGTCAGCCTGAGCCGCGGCGGCCAGCTGGCAGAGAGGACCAGAAACAAGTTCAACAACGGCCTGGTGTTCAGCAGCCGTCCGGTGAAGACCGAGGAGAGGCTTCGTCTGAGAGTGGAGAGAAACATTCAAGGCTGGCATGGGGCCATGCGCGTGGGCTTCACCACGGTGCCACCTGGCCAGAGATCTCTGCCGCTGCCCTGCATGGCCATTCCCAATCTCACTGACACCCCTGGGCACTGGGCTGCACCCATACCTGAGGCGTACTGCAGTGAAGGCTCCGAGCTGGAGTTCTGGGTCTCTGACGCTGGGAAGGTCTACTTCACCAGGAGTCAGGGTGAACGGCACAAACTGCTGTCTGGGGTGGACGTCAGCAGACCTCTGTGGGCCATGATAGACATTTATGGACAGACGTGCTGTGTTCTGCTGCTAGGTAAGTTTACAGATAGATAAGCCTGGCCATAAATAAGACTGTTTATTAGGCATTGCAGCCTGTTCTTGTTGCGCTTTAGATTTACTGGTAGTGTTAAATGTTCTAAATATGATCAAACTTGTTCAGTTGCTCAGGTTTTATATGATATAAGCATAAACAAATCTTGCTTTATCCCTTGCTGCAGGCTCAGAGAAAAAAACACGGATGACTACCAAGAAGTCCTGCCCTGTACACCTCCCCTCTCCTAACGTTGGCACCCGCTACAGTTTGAACCACGTCCCCAGTTCGCACCCTCACTCAGGAAGCCTCCATCAAAACAAGGACAACTGCATCTCCCATCCACCAGGTAAGCAAGTTCACTGTTTTTTGGGTTTTTTTTTTTTTTTGCTTTGTTGATCTGAAACTGTTGTCAGGTGCAGATAAATGTTGATCGAGAGCTTCAGCAGCTGTTAGAAATTTATAGGTCATGAAGACCTGATGTGACCAGGCTACTGATAATGCGCCATTAATTTGAAGGTGCGGTCAGCTCTAATGTAGGTCAGGAATTGGCAGCCTTGCAAGGCTGAGAGTCTGCGGGTTTTCATTCCAGCCAAAGAAGGTGATTTCACTGATTAGTTCTCCCTCTGTGATTGAAGGCATGATCATAATCAGGCATAATCAGCGAATCATTCGGTGTAATCTTTAGTCGCAGTGACAACCCGCAGATTCTTGAGACTCCATGCTACATGTTTTCCCGTCTCTGATGCAGCTTACGTAGTGTAAACACTCTTTGTTCTGTTTACAGACTCAGAGGCAGTAAATGACTGCGTAGGGTGCATGGGAGAGGAGGAGGCCAGCGTCACTCTGCGTTGCGGCCACCAGTGTCTGTGCCTCCAGTGTGCCGCCAAAGTCTTCGAGCGGTTTGGCACCTGCCCGCTGTGTCGGCAGGAGATCTGACTTTCACCAGTGGAAGGAGACGGGGTGCAGGGGCTCCCCAGGGTGCCACAAGACACTTGCCAACACTGGACACAAGCTGCTGAGTGACTGTGCTGAACAAACACTGTGAGAAGGACTGAGGAAATGTTTAAATCCTCCAAGGATTTAAAAAAAAAAAAAAAGTTAATATGTGAACCCTGTACAGCACTTGTTGGATGTGCTGAGGTGTTTAAATGATCCTAATTGCACTCAATCGCCATGTGAAAAAAAAATTCTCATGCAAAAGATTATGTGAAATTGTACAATATGCTGCACTCAACTGTAGCACACATGCACTTTAATTAGATAAGGGATAAAATAAAGCATCTATTCAATAACAGGATTTTTTCCCTTTGGTGAAGACAATCGGTGGTCTATAACCATCCATTAGTAACAGTCAAAAAAGTGCTATTTAATAGAATTTGTGAATTTATGAATAGTGCACAGATTTTTAAGGCCCTGTGAGTCAGAATGGGCCATCGTGGCCTCCAGAGTCTGGATCAACCTGTCTGAGGATCTCAGCTAACACAATCAGTATCATCCTTACCTTGTAAATGATGTACAGTATTTTGTATTATATATTGTTTTTACTGTTACATGTTTTTCTACTTGTAGTGCATTCATGTGTTCAATTATGTGAATATGATGATTGTTTTTTTATGTGATTGCTTAAAAAGGGCTGTGCAATTTAAGCTTATTATAATTATTTTAAATTAATTTATCTATTTAAGCTGTATATGTTGCAGTTTGTTAATATAATAATATTTATGTATTGATAAAGTATATATGATGAAATTCACAAACCTGTTGTGCCAGTTCTGGTTTGGAATCCAACTGGGCAAGATTTGTTGTGGCTTATCAAGGAAATACCACTGAGCGATAAACACTGTTGAATAAAAAACTGATTCAATCATAGTGGCTTGTAGATGTTCTTTATTACCATATTTCAGTATATTTTTTTGGATATAAAGTATGGTTATTGAAATTATTTAAATACAGTGATGGTGGATACATTTATCTATAACAAATTCCACACAGTTCTCCTTAGCGCCGCTAAGAGGCAGTGTTGTACTGCTGATCATGTGAACACTCATTTCTCAGCAAAGTCTGTCTAAGTGAACAAACACAACATTTTATTGAACGGATATTGCTGATTTCAGGAATGGAAATCTCAAGTTTGTTACAAAGAATGATTACTAATTTTGAAAATACACACAATACCAAAATGCCAGAAAAACACTTAAAAACTCCCAGAGCCAATCATCCATTCACAATCACTGCAGATGGATCACTGGCGGCCCAACATGCTGCTCAGAAAACAAACCTGAGCAAACTTGCTAAAAGTGTGACAAAATATAATTTCTTTCAACAGTTGTGAGTTGTTTTCTGGTGAGTCCAGCGAAAGCAACCCGAGCCATCACATTTGGCCCGATGTTGTCTCCCAGGTCTGGGGTGGCGATGGACTCCATGAGACGGTGGAATGGGAAAGAAACAGGGATGTGACCTTTGGCTGGTGATCTCACAGCCAGCCTGTTAAATATTTATCTTGGATGGCAGAGCTGGGAGCAGTGTTCTGGACTCGGGGTGGTGGAATCCACCAGACCTCTAGCTGTGGACTCTGCCAGTATCTCAGGAAGGACTCGGAAATATGGGAGTGGGAACAGACTGATAGACCTGCCACCTCTCAGAGCCTTAGCAGCGCTTCGGAAAGACACCACAGTAAGTACATGTAGTTGACCCATAGCAGTATCATTTTGCTGTAAATGTGATAGCATAACACTGTGGAATTAAAGTGGAAAGCATTAGCAGGAGGTAAAGCTCCCTTTGCTGCTGTTTTTTCCTACTCTGGGTGGGTAAGTGGGCTTGGTATTGGAGCAGAACATGGAAACACTGATTCTGCTCTGAGGCCTTCAAGTGTAAGTGTGTGTCAGGGCTTAAGTATGTGTGTGTATGCACTTGTCTGTGAGTCCACTTATACCTATACTTCCTGGCAAAGTGACAGATGAGTACGCTAACTTTGCCAGCTGAGCCATCTGGAGCTCATGGAAGACTCACTGGACTCTCTTTTGTGTCTGAGCTGAATGTGATAGACACATCTAAGACCCTAAGATACCGAATGCCGTGTCAAACAGGTATGTTTGATGAGATGACTATGAAAATTGCCTCCTTTTTTTCCTGCCCATAAAACACTAAAGGGCGGTGCCACTGAGCCTGTGCCTGTATGGGAATCTCTATTATTTCCAGCTGTGGATGGAAACTATTACTGAGTCCCTTCTCCCTGATGAGCTCTGGAGCGTAGGACTTGCATGCTCGCACAGACACACACACACACATATGCCAAACACATGGACACGTCAACACACACTTAGTCAAACACTGAGACCCCAAGCTGAATCATTCGCTGAAGATAAAAGACACCCTGTTGGCCTGAGAAAGACAGAGAGAGAGAGAGAGAGAGACAAAGAGAGAGAGAGAGAGAGAGAGAGGGGGCAGCAGCCGTGGTTCCCTCCCTCTTTCCTTCTCATTCACTTCCTCTCTCCCTCTGCACTGAGGAGACCTCACGGCTCAGCCCGCTCTGCTCTGTAAGTATTGTATAACTTATGCTGCTTCTTCACACTGTGACTAGAGACAGGGTCGCCTCACAATCCTCACAATCAGAAAGGAATGAGAAACTTTTTTTTTTTTTTGCTGCCAATAGCAGCATGAAGGCTCTATCATCATAATCTGACTTGGAGTTTTTTTTTTTTACTTACATTTTGGTTTGGATCAGTTGAAAGTGGATTGACATTAGAGCATCAAGTTATTGGTTTTGTTTTCGTCATCACCATCTATCACTCATTGTATCAATGTCTGAAAACCACCGAGGCAAACAAGAGATGGTCAATATGCCAACTGGATGTGCGGGTTGTTTTCATTGCCATGAATGTTGTTGTTTTTTTTTCCCCTCATTTTTATCTGAATGTTGTTGAGCAACAGCTGAGTGGCTGTGAAGGGAGTGGAGGATATGAGGAGAGTTTTACTACAGTAGATGCCAATCTTTTACTGTCTGTGGTTCAGAGGAAGGTTATCATCAGGCCTCTATCCCAAAACTGTCTCCTGTTGTGGTTTGAGTTGTTGTTTTGGTCTGAAATGTGTCTGTGTGTTCACATTGTCTGGTTATATAAAGATGTAGTGAATAATTTGGTGATTATTCAACAAGGGCCCATATTTGTGCTTACGCAAAAAACATTTTTCACATTCATACAGTATCTATAACCTCAGTTCAGCCGTTATCACCACTGGATTTTGCTGTTGTCAGGTGAAAACCATGCGCTGTATCTCAGTGTCAAATTTTCAAGAAGTAAAAACAAACATCTTCCTTTCAGCTTGATGACTGTGTAGTTTTGATTTTATGTAACTGGGTTTGAAAAGGTTTCACAGACCCAAGGGTCAAAGAACTTTCTTAACCTATAGAGGAGCAGGTAAATCCTCAAATGAAATTAAAACATGAAAACCACCCAAAATTGGAGATTGAGGGTTTGTACCCAACAGTGACGCTTTGATATCCCTGAACTGGACGAAGACAGGGACAATTCTGTGTTTGGCTGTGACCAGCAGCAGGCCTGTTTACCCCAGCATCTCTGTCCCAAGGGTGCTGTAATGTTGTACTGAATGGAAAGCTTCTCAAACCATAAGCATCCTCAAAGCAGCGAGTCTCATGGGGATATATGACTATACCAGGAGTGTTTGTCCCCTTCAGCCAGCAGGGTGACTCGGAGGCCTGGGGGATGGACCGCTCAGCAGAATGTTGTTTACTGGTAAAATAAACCCTGGTGCTTTTGTGTTGTTCTGAAAGGCATTCCATAAATGCTGCCACAGAGTGCAATGCGGATATTGATGACGCAAATCACACGCACGTTTGCATCCGTCTTCCATGTTAGTGGACGGTTATCTACCTGTTTACCAGAGTGCAACCCAGAAATTGATGACGCAAACGAGATGCGCGTTTGCATCCGTCCTCCAGCAGAGATGGTTATCTATCTGTTTACTTGTGCGTTTCTTCATTCTTGTTTGATGACAACTTTCATTTGGCAGTTTGGACAGACTTGCTCTCTCGTTTCCTCCTTTCACTGAGAAGCGTTTTGCCAGCGGTGAACAAAAGAAGCGCAGGGCTGTACAGTCATCACAAGTGATGTAGTTTATGATTATATAACAGATTTATGTCATGGTGCATTCATTCGCTGGAATCTTTAGCTGTCAGGCTTTTAATGAGCTTCGTGGTTGCTCCATAGTAACATACTGGTACATACCACTCACTGTGAAAGGACAATGGACCGGCCTTTGCAATGGGGAAACAACAAAGTACAGGGTTGAGCTGGAATTCATTCATCTCAGTGAATGGCGAGGTAGACCGTGCCTCTTCCCTCCTCTCCACATAATGTTTGCTGCTCAGTAATAAAAGTGACAAGAAAAGGAGAGGGGATTTGAGTTTGTTTGGTTGCACCAGATAGAGAAAAAGTGAACAAGTATCCAGTGTGAGGGAGGTGTTGGGTCCCGGGCCAAAGCAGCAATCGCCTCTTGCGTGATTACCTCATTTAGCCGCTGAGTGACAGGGTGTCAGATGTGGTCACAGCGGGGCGAATGTCTCATCCAGCTGGATTCAGATTATGGTCGAGCTTCAGCCCCGGCTCCTACTGCCCAGCTCGCCTCTCAGGTTCAGCGGCTCAACTGTTTGGCAAAAACAACTCTGCGAGGAGCGGTGTGCAGGCTCGGTAAATGGATATGGGTATTTGCCATGAGTTTCGCTCCGACAAGCCAGACCACTGAATTATTAAAAAGAGCTGACTCCCTCAGTTCCAAGGTGGAACTGGCCGGAACGCATAAACTCTCTTTTTCTCTCTGTCTCATACACAAACACACTCTCTCACACATTCAAACCAAATAGACCATTTACTAGTTTGTTTAACTTTATCCATTGAATCATCTCTATTATTTCTTTCTCTGGGAGATTAAAGTGCCGTGATGTGATTGTGTTTGACTGCGGCTGACTGGACTACTCACCTGCAACGTGGACCTTGTAACTCAGTCAACCTGCTGTATAAGAAACAGCAGAAACGATGCCAAAACAAGCATGTCGGCCCGTCAGATTTCAGGCTTTACGCTGTTTGTCTTCACTGGCAAGAGCTGCAAACTGGAAATCCTGCTTTGATTTAGACGTGTGGTCACAGAAGCAACAGAGGAGTTTGAGAATGTGTTTCATTCCTCTTGGATGGCTGCTGGCTGTGCGGTTTGACCACTGTGAGATTTTCTGTGTGTTCCAGCCGGACATATTCAACTAAAGAATTTGAATGTTGGCTCTTATCCTTGCGCCAATTGCATCCCCTACTTTGAATGTTTATTTCATCCTGATAATGCCATCAAAGGGACAGGCATCCTTCTGTCTGAAGGCAGTAGAGCAAATAAAACAGCACTTACTTCCTCTAACCATCATGCCCTGCAACAAGAAGGCATTCAGAAGAGCGCAGACCTGCACCAAGGTCTCAGCTGGAAGTGATGGTCCTGTTTGTGCTAAGCCCCACCCACTGCCACACCCCTTTGTGGCCAGTTGAGCCAAAACGTTAAAGGAATACTCCAACGTTTTGGGCAAAATACCCTCTTCCCTCTTCCCGACTTGAAAAAATAAACCTTACAACCACTTTCACTTTGATGGAGCTAGGCTAATGACTCCTGTAGAATTCAAGTCTTTATGCTAAGCTAATATGAAATGTTACCCAAACCGAACCAGTGGACGTACAGAGGTGAAAATGGTATCAAAAATCTTGTTTCAGACTGGGGAAGCTGGGAAAAAAAGGCATTTTGACGAAACGTTGGAGGATTCCTTTAATCACTTCTTTGCTGCATATTACCAACCTTTCCACCAAGTTTGTATAAATCGGCCCAGTTCTTTTTGATTTATCTTGCTTATGGATGGACTGAAAGACAAGGCCGAACAAATAACCCCCTGCTGGAGGTTTCACCTTCTTGGCGGAGGTAAAAACGTACACACAGAGATGACAGGAGGAAGGCCAGGAGGAGGACGTGACAGAGAGCAGACTCGTCTGGGAGTTGGAGCAGACCAGTCCTGGCTCCAGTGTCACTGATGTTCCACAGCAAAGACTAATGAGCCAGAGACACTTCCAGAGCACCAGGAACAGAAAGAGCTCCTATTCTCCTTCTGTCCCATTGATTAGCCAGAGACCTGGCCTCTGTGCTGCCCCATGACACACACACACACACACACACACACACACACATACACACAAACACACATACAAAGGAGAGGGAGCCATGGGAGAGAGAGTCAGGGGAGAGTCACTGGGCAGTGGTGAGGGTCTGGGCGGTGTGGAGGTGATGAACTATTTGCATTCCCCTTTCGTTAACCCTGCGCTGTGAAATATCACCTTATCACAACAATAGGGCTTCTTCATTGAAGGAGGTGCCCTGCACTGACAAGCCAAGAGCAGGGTGCCTTTTGAACAGGGCCCAGGGGGTTGCTATGGTGATGCCTGTCAACCGGGAAGTCCTTCACAGGCGGAGCGAGAGAGAGAGAGAGAGAGAGAGAGAGAGGAAGAGAGAGAGTGAGAGAGACTGTGTGTCCTGACTGCTTCCATGAGACAGAGAGAGAGCAGCGTAGGACTACCCTCTGAAATATTACTTTATGTGCACCGCTGAGCAGACGAGACTGAGAGAGGCGTGAGTTCACTGGTCAGAGGCAGAGTCAAGGTGAGTGCATTTTTCCCACGGGAATACAGGATGTGTTAGATTCAAATCACTAGTATGCGCTTAACAGATAATGATCTCGAAAGTTGTGACTATGCGATCTTGCGCCTGGTTGGTAGGTAGGTTTGTGGCTGTCGTCTGTTTTCATTTAAAGGTTGAGTAACCTGCCTGACTGCTCAGGGCTTACACACTGCTACACAGGATTAGTGCTGCAAGACTTTCCCAGGAATTTGTCAGGGTAAAAAAAAATAAAAGGCTGAAGATGGCCACACAGAGAGAAGGTTTTAGAGCGCACCTGAAGAAAAGTCCTCTTATCCCGACTGAGCCATGTGATCAGTGCTGTTTTGATGGTGAAACGGTCCTGTGGGAGCTCAGAGACTGAGCTTTGGCTTTGGGGGAAAGCGGAGGAGAGGGCAGCTCGGAGGCACACCCGAACATTCACCACAGAAGCGCAGAGGGGAGGGCGCGATGGGCAGCGTGTTAACCCAACATGTCACTTCTTATTGCTCTGCCCAGTGGGTACGGGCGCACTGGCACTTGTTAGCTTGGCTTCAGAGGTTTTGGTAATGATGCAACAGGAAATATTTTGTTCTGTCAGACTAACTTCCCATCCTGCTTCAGTTCAGACGTCAAGCCTAATGGCCCCTGGTCCGTCCTGCCATCACTTAGAGGCTCCTCTCACTGTCAGGATGATTTCCACACCCTGCTCTGATCCCCTTTGTGATATTACTGAGGGCCGAGCTGCACCCCTGGTCTCAACAGGCCATACTCAACTATGAATATGCAAAATGACAGCCATGAGGGTTTTTGACTTTCTTTTTGCTCATGTTTTTTTCAGATAGATTGTAATTATTATTTTGTTTTTAACCCCCTGGACTCTTTTCTCCTATAAATTGCCCCTTAATTAGCTTCAAAATTCAGTTTTTTTTTAATCCATATTGTTTGACAATGGCTGCAACATTACATCAAATAGAAAAAATATCTAGATTTCTTGTGCATCATTTTATACACATTTGCCTGTAATTCAGCAGCACATATTTACATCTTTCCGCCAGTAGTATGCTGGGATAGGCTTCAGACTCCCCCTGCAACCCTGACTAGGATAAGTAGTAATGAAAATGGATAGATGGATGGATGGATGGATATTTACTATCTTTGGAAGTCTTGGGATTTCCACTAGAATTTTAAAATTGTTAAAGCTGTTGCATTCAAGAAGAGGAATCGTCTTATGTGCATTTGTTACAACAGCATGTATAATCTCTGGATGCAAAGCTTCCAAAACATTTCCTCAGTGACAGTTCATCTCTGTGCTGGGCGCTCTGTAGAGAGGCAGGCTGTGATTTAGTGTCTTGCAGCTCCTGCTGTGAACACACTGCTTCTCCATTGACAAGAAGCACGCAGGCTCTGACTCCTCCTGTTGCTCGGGCTGGAGGAGCACCATACAAGGAGGCAAAGTAGCTCCCTCCTGATAAATGTGTGTATCCCCCAATAACAGCATATCATAAACTTGGAGCTCCAGGACCTTGTATGGGCTACGTCTGGGCTCCCACATCTGCCAAGTTGCAGAGGGGAAGCCCAGCAGGAGTCGGTGATCAACCTTGCAGGACCTCTCACATTTCTCACATAACTGCACGGTGATTCACAGCGTCTGTTTAGAAGTTAATGCCAGCTTTATTTATTCACCAAAATGTGCTTGTAATTAAGCTCTCACAGCTCCTACAGGCATGATGCCTTCATGTTTATAACCCTCTTACGCAATTTATTGTTGCATAAGCTGTGCACCACAGCTTGATAAGACTTTATCTTTCTACCTGTCATTCTGCCAGTGGGTGCTCGGTGATTGGCATGGTTTGCAACGACATCCAACTCATGAACACTCCAGCAGAATGTTTTATACAACGTTACTGAGAGTGTTTAAGGTCAAATGAGCTGCAGACCAGAGCTTACCCAAACAAAATGACCATCTTAAGCAAACAAGCACGTGTTGTGGCATGTGTTTGCTGCATGTATGTAAGAAGCACTTAGATCCACTCACTGGACTCTGTGCAGTCATTTCCACCTTATGGAGTCAATGATTAACCAGCCCATTCTGCTCAACACCACACTACACACTGAGGCAGAGGGTGGTGCATGTACCAGTGACTGAAGATCGGTTTGCAATTTACAGTTCTGTTTGTTTAAGACTATCAGCGGCTTGCAGATAACACATTGACAGCATATTTCTCCCTTTTCCCAGGAATCATAACTTTTTTGATGGTGCGCCAGTTTGTTTAGCAGATCGCAAAAGTTCATGGCTCACCACCGTGACAGTTATTCATTACCCTGTGTGGTTGTCTCGACAGTCTCTTCCCCAGTGAGAACAATGCCAGAAGCTCTGCATGTGGTGTGATGGGAGTCACTGCAGGGCGGGTCCAGTCACAGAAAGTCCCTTTTACATCCTATAGCAGAAAGGGAGGGTTAAAGTATGGGAAATTGATGTCAGCATTGTTTGCTCAATGATGATTTCATTGCAAACTCATCATCAGCTGATCTAACTGCAACACACAGTGAGAGCTGTAACACTAATTTGTATTTGCTGTGATTAAGAGAGTAATTGGCCAAAAGGTGGTAAGTAAAAAGGCGAACAAATTGTCTCACTGTTTCACACATTTGCAGATGTGCCAGCTTTTTTTCACCAATACTATTGTTACTTTGTAAAAGTTGTGTTGCTATTCTCAGCAGTGGAAGCCTCCCATTGAATTCACAGGAATCACAAGGGTGTGGTGAAGTTCACTGACTGTGCTGCTGCTGACTAAGTCTGCCCCGGCTCAGCAAGTTCACATAAACAGCCCTGTTCCTCATATACTCCCTTCAGAAAATAAGTTAATTGCTCTCTTAGCAGTGTCACAATAGTGTCTGAACTTGAAAATGTTGTTTGAGTTGATGGTGCTGGTGGAACGGGTTGGACATGGATACATGGTGATGAATCTGTGGAGATACTGTTCCCTGGTTCGGTTTACAGAGCTTAACATCTGGCCCAGTTCTTCCAGGGAGCAGATGAGTTCCCTGGGGACAGAGATATTCAGAAGCAGTGATTTCCATATAGAAATCCCCCATTTCTCATCTTCCATGTCCTCAAATATCCTTTGACTACTGTCCCAGTTTAGCTTGTCACCCCAGAGGGAAAACATAAGGCATGGTTTAAATGCTTCACAAGATGCAGTGCATTTTCAATGGGCTTGAAACATGAAATGCTGGTGTATGGCAGACTATCTGTCTAAAGTAAGGCATCTGGGTTACAAGGAACACCTCAGTGCCTTTGTGTTGAGCTCATCTCCGAGATGAGATCACATGGACCTTTTATGGCATTGTTTTCCCTTCTGTCCCTTTGAACCGATCTAGTGATGATTATGGATTTATCACCTAATAGGGGTTGTAATAATAGGTTGTTTAGCCTCAGCTGTATAATAAACATAGTTCAGAAAGACATCATCAAGGTATTCACGCAGCACCAACTGTAGGAACACTCTTCATGAGAAAGCCGATAGCTGCCTGTGCTGTCGAATCGCAGTAATTAGATAAGAATGCATTTAGCGCTGTGAGCAAACCCAGGGAGAGCTGCTCTTCTGGACAGGGATTTTTCACCAGATATCAGCACTGATTTTTCCTTATTAGGTAGAATTGTGTTTGGCGCTCATGGAGAGGGAATGTGTGCAGCGCTGGAAGATTTCTCAGTTGTTTTAACTCCCCAGAGGCCCCACACAAATTCACAGAAACAAACAGAGGCACAATTTTGGCATAGGCCTGTGCATCATGATGCTACTACCCTGCAGTGGGCCTTTACAGGATGTAGCGACAATGTCAACTTTATGCAAGTGCAGTACCTGTGCAATGATGCAGTTGCAGCAAAACTGATTCACATTTCGAATAATATTGCTCCGATTGCTCTTTTATTGAGAAAATTCCACCTCCGCAATTCACTTCCACAGGAATATAATTAGGAGTTGCAGCAATATTCATATTTTGTACAATGTTTTATTGTTTCAGGGATGTTTTGACTGAAGGTATCTCTTGGGAAAAATACTGTTAGCATAGTATTGGCATTGCAGTTGACCAATCTGTACTGATTGTGTATTTCATTAATATTATCATTTGATATCTTTCTAGTGAGCGCTTTGTGAAATCCTTGGGCAGAGCAAACAGAGGGCAGCTGTCCTGTACTGCAGTGGCTGCTGAAGAGGCTTGAATGGCAGCAGTGTGCAGGTGGAAAAGGAGCTCCATTGTCTGCACTTCAGGAGTTTTGAATTAAACCGGACAGTGTGGGAAGACTATTCGAAAATGCCAATGAGTTACACATCTAGTTATCGGATTATCAGTGAGACGGGACCTTTAAAGTGAATTACAACCCACTGATTTCCTAGCTGATGAGGTTAACTCTGCCACAGGATAGACAGAGACTAACATGTCAAACACACTGTAAATCAGATTAACCACAAGCTATTATGTGTGAATTTAGCTCCTTTACATTGTTGCCTATTGTTATACCTAATGAACTGACTGTGATTGCTTTCAGCAATAATAGGACCTCAGTTGTGTCTGAGCAGTAATGGGATTGTTGCAGACACAATCCTCCAGTTCCCATATTTTTCCTGTTATGTAACACAGTTTATTGGGAGATGATGACTCAGATAGGGTGACATCGTTGTCTGGAAACTGGAACATTGACTCTATTACCACATGGGGCTCTGCGTTGTCTTCCTCTGCACAGAGACACAGTGCATATAGTTCTCTCGGTCTTCACCACAATGATTATAGACTCTAATGCTCAGCTGCAAATGCCACATGGAAAACTCATCAGTTCAAATTGTCTTGGACAGCTCTCGGCCTGTAGTAGCCTTGCCCACACTTGGCCATTACTATCTTGCCAAGCTACAAAGCCAGAACACATCATAGCTTTCACCAAAAAAGAACCACATCCTAACAATTGGTAAACTCACTGGAGACCTTATTACTATCTATTACTGATTTTCCTCAATATAATAACTTTGGACCACACTCACTTGAGAAGGGCAATTCCAAATGGATCGGCTTAGTATTACTTGATCCCATAGAAGCAGCACAGACCAGAAGCTGTATGGTAGCAGATCTGTGGTTTCCATGCCAACTCTGTTATTATGGGCCCATTTGGCCACTGTAGATGAGAGGTGCCTGCCTCATACACGAGCGGAAATGGCCTCCCTCTCATTCCTCCATGGCTTTGATGTTGAAACGGCAGGCCTAATCTGGTTTTCAGAGGTGCCATTGATTAGGACCTGGTTTCTGCTTTCAGTAGCTGACTTTCCCATCATCCAGCCCCTCCAGTCTGGCTTCTTATTGCAATGAATGACAGGGAAGAGTGAGGCCGGCATGTGAGTCACAATCATTGTTTTGGATGGCCTTTGCCTTGGTAACAGGGAAAAGCGGGTGATGCTAACTTTCCCTCTTCAGAGCACGCAGGGAGCGGGATAATGGAATACTTGTCAAGTCCTCTTAGATTTAAAATTTATGACAAGGGTTAGGGTTTGTGGAAACCCAAGCAACTAATGACTCAAAGTTTTGCTGAAAAGGAAATGCACCAAGATTTAGCCTAGGAATTTAAAAGATATACAAACAAACATAGCACGCAAGGACAGTTTCACAGACGTTTGCAGATATCCAGTGGTTGCTGCAGGATTTTCCAAGCAATTCATTGGTGCAAACATGCATTTGCAATGGAACAATCATTTTAAAACCCAAGCATTTTATATATGTTCACTTAATACAAGAAGTGGACAGCTTGTGTCTTGAAAGCTTCTCAGTCGACCTTTGTAGCGCATCAGAATTGTCATCACTGGCAGTGATATGAAGTGTATATAAATCAAAATCAAGTAAATGAAAAATATACAAGTGTGAGGAAACACAAGAAAAAGCTCCAGTTGGATGAGGACCAGAGCAATACTCTCGTGTATTCCAAAAGCTACTGATGTTGCAAAAGAAATAAAGGAATCCCCATATTTGTCAGATATGGAGATCCCATTTGATATGAACAATGCAAGTGGTCTGGGATTATTTTTTGTGATTGTTAAAAAATGGAATTTCTCTCAATGAAAGGTAAAAAACATAAAAACTTGAGCGATTTGCTTTTCTTTGCAGATACTTTTGATGCTGCGTGCGAGGATTTCAGTCTGACACAAGGATCATAACAGATCACATGCAGTCTCAGGTAACAGCATTTGGTTGTGATTAATGACATTTCCAGCTGTTTAAGAAATGGCATTACCTTTGAAAATCTCTGACAGAGTTTGTACGACCTGAGGAGACACTTTGAAACATGTGAGATCCAGGCAAAGCACTTTGTTGCATTTGAAGAAGTCAAAATATTTTATTAACAGTTTTCTCCAGTTAACCGTCACAATGCTTTTACTTTAAAAAACAAAATACAGTTCTACCCTTAGCACAAGGTGCAGGAGCTTCCCATGACCCCCAGCATCCACACAGAGGCTCTCCAACACCCCACTAAACTACACAGCATTCCAATAGGAGAGGTGGGCTGTCCATCCTGAGGGAGGGGTTGACCGATTACTATGGAGACCACAGGAGCAGAGAATCACTAGCACTGCTAGACTTAAAGGTCGACATCAACGACCCCTTCCCGACCCCTTTGGCCCCGGCTCCGCCCCTTGGCCCGACTATGGGCAGGCCTGGTGAATAGGTAGTTAATGGGCTCATAATGGGCTTCTCCTGTTTCAGTGCCCCTGCTCTGCATCGTGAATGAGGCCTTTCTGCAGTCGCTGCAAGAGAGATGATGAAGTGGGTGGAACACCACTTGCCGCTGGTCCAGCTTTAAATAAATTGGGGGCCTTTTCAGCAGGGGCTCCCCCACAGAGGCCAGTTATTCTCTACAGAGAAGCTGCGTCGCTAACAAGTTCACATGACCTCCCAGAGAGAGCGGTGTTTACCCAGGGACAACAGGAGGACATGACAGGAGCAAAGTTCACACATTGTTTTTGCTGATCCATACTTCTCATTTCCTTTAAGCAGCGTGTGGAAGTGGCAGGCCATCCAAATGGCTCCCAGATCGTCTTCTCGGGGAATGACATGTCTTCAGGCCAGCAGCACTTCCTGACATCTCCAGAGCTGACTCAAGAGGTGGTCATCTCCCCTGGGCTCCCTACTCCTCCTCTGAGTCCCTATCGCTCTGCAAGACTGCCATCTGGAGACTTCAAGGCAAGCACAGCTGTCTCTGCAGTGCAGTGTTTATGAAAAGCTGAAGTTGGGTCTATAGTATTTAGCATGCAAGTGCTCCTCCCTGTGGAAATGCCATGCATCACATGTAAAATTTACAGAATAGAGTTTAAACTATTTCTAATATAATTACAATTTACATCACATTGCATAGTGATAGCTTTTTTCTTTGGCCTGATGGAGATTTCATCCTTTTCCAGGTCTCAGAGATGAATGGAAGTGGCCCAACCACTCCAAGCTTCGGATCATATTATGGCCCCTCGCAGTCCCATGGTAAGGTCATGTATTTTCAAATCAGTGCTTCACGCCATTGCAGGTTCCAGGTTTTCATGGGTAAAAAACAATCTGATTCAACACAAGAGAAAGACTTGCAGTGAGAGGGGACACTGAGGTTCATGGGAGTTGCATGATTAATTTGCTGTTGTTGTTTCCCTGTGTTTATGCCAAAATAAATTCTGAAATTAATTAAATGTGATGCTGGAAGATAATAGCTTGGACTTGTTTTGTGTGAATGTGGTACAGTTTGTTTGCTACTTATGAAGGAAATTGTCTTTCTATTGATTATCTACTATAATGCTCAATAACTTTTACTGCTGTGGTATGTCCTGAGTCAGAATAGAGATTGTTTAATAAAATGCAAGGCATCGACTGTGACACTGAATGGCCAAGACACCTGGTGATAATAAATGGAAACAGATTGAGTGCTCATACTTAACCTTGCACAGCATAAAATATAATTGGTAAAAAACATCTTGTCTTGATTATGTAAATCAGGAGGGCTGTCCAATGGCATCCAGGCCAAGGGTTCTGCAACACTGCCGCGCAGGTCGGCTCCCACCAGGGAGGAGAGGCTCATCAAGTTCTCAGGGATTGGCCCAGTGGATGAGACCGGGATGCCCATCGCCTCCAGATCAGTAAGACAAACACAGGCAATCATAAGGCAATGTCATATAGCTCTCATTCTGAGCAACATTGCAGTTGTATGGTACTTTGAGCTGGCCTGTCACATTCCTGCTATATCCATGTGCTGTATTTCTCAAAACCCCATTTGTCAGACCTGTTTACTCTCCGCACCTCCCCTCCTTTCTTACACCAGAGCGTGAACAAGCCCAGAGACTGGTACAAGAGCATGTTCAGACAGATTCACAAGAAACCAGAAGGTAAAGGCGCTCCTCCTCCCTCAGCTCTCACACGCTCACTCTGCCCTGCACAGAGGATTCCTTTCTATCAGTGTCAGACTGATCCGGCAAGCAGATTATTGAAGAGGCAAAATAAGACATGATGAAAGAGCATGTCGTTTCTACTTATTAAATCCGCCAGTAATTCCTCCTCTTATCTCAGCCCACTGCTGAGTCTAGCCATTCATTTTTCTTCATTACCAGCTGCATAATTGAAAAACATTCCTTGTCATTTGCGTGGTTACTATTGTAGCACTGAGGTAATTTGATTTAAACAGATTGCTCTAAATTCTGTATTAGAGGGTATTCTCAGCACTCTGCAGGTACTTTGTCTTAATAAGCAGCTCCTGACATTGCACATTAATCATTAATGACAAGTGCTACAGTGCACACTATCATGTGAACATGCCTGATAATTCTGCCATACCAAATTCTTAAACTTGCTGAGGTGCTATTGATGGATATCTGGCAGGGCAAAGAAATGGCTTGAGTTAGCCATAGATTGAGAATAATGATGCTGGGACATAACCACTGAACACAGGATCATAACTGAGTATAAGTCTGGATTTAAGACAAATCCACTGAGTTGCACTGTATGTGAATGGAAATTGCATGTCATGTTTGTGTTGTCTGTTTATCAGAGCCTGAGCTGGATGTTGCAGAGCGGTGGTCACCTGAACGTAAGTGAAACCGCAAAACTACAAATTGTGGATGAGCTGTTGTGTTAGTATGATCTGTTTTCACTTAAACGTGGTCTGTACTGATCCGCTGATCTTCAGGGATCCAGACATCTGCCAATACAGAAGATGGAAATGAAGCAGACAAGAACCTCTTTAGACTAACACCGTATGGAGCCCTGCCAGACTGGTTAGTTTATACTGATTCAATTCAATTCTCTCACTCATTTTCTTTATCCACTTATTCCTACTCGTCATGGGAGGCTGGAGCCTATCCCAACATGCACTGGGTGGAAGGCAGGGAAACACCCTGGGGAAACCACCAGTCCAACGCAGGGCTAACAGATAGACAGACAGTCACTGACTCTCACATTCATACCCAGGGGTTATATGGAGTCTCCAGTCAACCTGATTTGTGTGCTTTTGAACTGTGGGAGGAGTTTGGAGGATTTAATTCAGTTCAATTCAGTTCAATTCTGTTGTCCTATAAGTGAGATTTGGTTTGCAGGCAGGGTTCATATTATCAGCAAACACACCCAGAAAACCTTCATTCAGTGCAAAAAGTTATAAATCAGTGCAAAACATAAAGTTCTTATAGAGATGCAGGAGGTTACACCATGTTATTTGCAATTTAAGCTATCTAATTGGAATATTAATGCAATAAACACTCAGTTTAGCGAGGAAACAGATCTACAACTTGATATCCTTACAGGTTGTTGATTTCCATTGTGTTTTAAATCTACTACAAATAATGCTATTCATGTAAAATGTTCTTGCATTCATACTTGACAATAGATTAAGAGTGGAAGTGAGTGACATCGGCTTTTATGTGAATAACAACCAAAGAGCCAAAGCCCAGGCCAGGAGCAATGGGGGAAGAGACACACACACACACACAAAAAAAGTGCAGGATGGACAAGTTTGGATTTGTCACTGCAGGCACTAACAATGAAGCCATGATTAAGTTGCTGTCCATGGTCTCTCTGTGTGTGTGTATGTGTGTGTGCTGGGGGATTATGTTTCAGGAGTGAGGATGTAGATAAGCTGTCAGACCCAGGAAAGCAGCAGCCTCAACCGAAGAGCATATTTGACTTTGAGCCTGGACAGAGCACCACCTCAGCCCACAGCCAGGTAAGGCCTGACGCACAACCACAGCTGACCTCACACTGTCCATGACCAATAAAGGAATCTAGGTGTCTCATTTCCTGGTGACCTCATTTGTATTGAGTTTATTGTATCCACGTGACTTTTTCTTAGTATCTGAAAGATGTTTTAGATGCTTTGGGTCTAATGAAATGCTTTGTATAGCCTTGCAGTAGGGGAAGGCTACTTTCAAGAACAGGTTTGAGGATGGGCACCTTTTCTCTTAAGATTAAGCTGTTTCAATAGTTTTAATACCCTAGGAGCCTTTCTGTCTTGATATTGTATCTTCTCACACAAGGTAACTCATAACTTGCAAGCATAGACATTCCACGGTGCACCTTCATCTCCTCACCGGATGTGTCACGAGTTTCACTTTTATTCAGGAGATACAATAAGCACTCCTCTGTCATAGAAATTGAATTCCTAGACAAAGAAGAGAAGAAAGCCACTGCTCTGTAAATCAGTAATTTGAAACTTGGTGGCACAGTGACATTCAGTACTAGTAGTATATTTATTTACCAGTAGGGCTGTCATGGATTGTTTTGTGTATTCTGCACAGTCCATAAAGTGTAGTGATTGAGTGTGCAGTTTTTTGTGTCCTCTGTGCGTCTGTGTGTTTAAATGCCTGTGGTGATTTAGAGAGAAGTGTATTTGTTTTTGAATGGCTCTTGCGACAATGTCCCAGATCTGGTGCAAATTGAGCCTTGCATCTGTGCGTGTGAAGAAAAGAAATCTTTGTTTCCACTCCCCCATGGCAGCCGAGGCGTCTTGTGATCCGTATTATGGTGTTAACCTCTTGTGGTGCACAATGGCCCACCGCACAGAGACTTATTTCATTTCCTCTGGGTGACAGGGCCCGAGGCTCTTCCTTTTTTTATCATCTTCTGGACAGGGTTTGGTTTATAAAACCGCTGAGCAGGGAGCACACAGACCATATCAGGTGTTGTGCTCCCTCGCGGTGACATCATAGCCTGTGACTGTGGTGAAGATGACTCTGGGCTGGGGGCAGGCCTTGGCTTTAAGAGGGACACATTCAGCCAAGGTATTTCAAGAAACTTGAAAAAAGAGCAGGCAGCCTGTTGTTCTCTCCAGCCAAACCTTTTACAGTATTACCTGATAGAATCGGCAAGTATTATTGGACCATAAGTCTTTGTAAAGAGAGGGTGAAGGCGGGTTTGGCTGGCCCATAGAGTGTTTTTGGCTGGTCGTCATAGTCTTTATGTAGATGCAAACTAAATCAAGTAAATCAAGCTCTAATAATTTGAAGTTGACCTGCTAAATATTTCCCTGTACTTTCAAAATGCATCTAATATGCATTCCAGAGATGTAATCTGTATAATGTTCAATTGGAATTAGTTTCCTAACAAAAAAATTATCTCATCATCATCTCATAAATAAAGAGATGGCTCCAGACTCCCTATAGAAATGCTACTGTAAGATCAGACTGGAGATTTCTTCCTAGGCTGTGCATGCCAGTACAGAGGAAGCTGTTCTTGAATCTCCCTTACTTGTTGGTACCGGTGCTTTTTGTAAATAAAAACTTGTTTCAAAATTGTTTCCAAATTTTGGCAGCGGAAGTTTTTGTGATGAAATTACATCTCGTCCAAGCAGTATTTTAGGTGTAATTTGGATGTACTTTTGAACTGTATTGTGATCCGTAAAACCAGTACTTAACACACTGTCTAATAAACTGGCTAAAGAGATGGCAGGTGTTTTTGAAGATGAGATGAAGTAAAAAAATGTATGCTCCCTTAAATGTTGTCTTTTCTGTCCTTAGGGTCATCTATCTGCGAACAAACAACCTGAAAAACCCCGTTCCCCTTCAATAGAGGTGAGTTGCTCAGACAGTATACTTCAAGTGTTGCCTTTCTCACTATGGAAATTTATTATTTTTTAACCATGTAAAAGGGACATCGTCATCTCCCAAGACTCAGATTCTGTATTGGTATTTTAATGATTGCCCTTCCAACTCCAACGCTGCTCTGGCTCAGGCCAGTCTGGTCTCTGAGCTGAGTCGGTTTGAGGCTGAGCTGGACTCGGAGATCCAGGGCCTGGAGAGGAGCCTTTCCCAGAAGAAGCAGCAGCGTCGAGGCCGGGGTGAGGTACTGAGCCCCCCTCCTGACTCTCTCTGCTGAAGCATCCCTCCTCCTCCCATCCGGCAGAAACCTCACCCACCCTCACCCCCACTCCCTCCACTTCCCAGTGAAGGCTGACCGTCTCAGTGAGACCACCCTGCTTGCTAGCTTTGACTGCGTGTATTGTTTTCCTCCTGCGACCTGGATGACAACCCCAGGAACCGCCTGCCTCCCTTGCACTTGGATGAGTCTGCTATCTTAATCACCTGCCTGCAAATCCCCCCCACCACCCCAATAAATACAACTCTGCCTGCCAATAAATGAAGAATTTATTGAAATGATTTTCCTCCCATCCCTGATAGAAACAGATGTTTACTTGATTATGGTGTGTAGCTGCTTTGAGATCCCACTGTGCTAGAAGGGAAAATTCAACAATACCATCCAAAACTGTTGTTGGTTCCCATGCTTGTCCTGATTCATATGCGATTTAATCAGCTTCATGTGCTGTAAATTTGCTTCACACAAATCAAAGGTGGTTCACACAGATCACAGGCTGTGCTTGTAGACCAAAGGAGCATAGGACCCAGGGGATTTCTTGCTCCTTTGGGAGTGGTCACCACCTCTACTCTGTCTAAGTTGTAGTGAGATTTCCTCTGAGCTGTTAGATACCGTGTTGCTGCAGGAAAACAACATTTAATGTGGTTTCTGCTTCCAGGAGGCCAGAGGCAGAGACTCGGGACCGGCTGCAAGGACAGGGACTACCAGCCACAGGTTAGTGACAACACCACGAGAAATCCAGTACTTTATTAAACAAACCTATGCTGCATTTAATTTCATATGGGTATTCTGTAGAATATGAATAGAACTTCACTAGTGTTGTGGCTGCACTTTTTCTTTAAAAGACACAAGTAGCACTAGAATAAATTCTACTAAAAGACCCTGACAGTGAAATACCTATTGCTTTATGTAATTGTCACTCATATCATGTAACATGAAATTACTTATATAAAAAGCAAACCTTTTGAGATGTCATTCAAGTAAAAGTATATAAAGTATATGGAGTTTCTCTCCAGTGAGTCAGTGCTGTTGGCGGTGAATAAATTAGCTAAGCTGTAGGTTATGACACTCACTGCTGTTTAACTGCAGTTGTTTTAGTACCAAACGATGGGACTTCTATTTTGTCTCCATGTCACTGTTACAATGATGTGCTCTGTCCACTAACAAGTGGACTATTGTAAAGGCCAGAGGGATAGCTGTCAAGCAACTGTACTGTAATTGAGAATAATGAAGAGTCTAAACAGTAACCAAATATAAATCTTGTGACTCCCGGAGGTGTTTTGTAGTTCTGATATTGGCTCTCTATTTCTTGTCTGGCCTGTGGTAGGAGTGTGTATCCTGAAATCTGCAGGATAGGCCACAGTAAACTTATGCACACTTGCCCTTCTTTTAGTGCAACTTGCAGCCCAATAATCCACTCTCTTGCTTCATCAAGTGTGAATACCTGACCCGGGGCTGCTCTGCTCACTGCTTCTTGCTGTTTCAAGAAATGGGTACCTGCAATAAAACCAAAGCACCATTAAAGCATCAAGGCTTTTGACCAATCTACAAAAATAACCTCCCAAACTTTACAGGGTCATGTGTAAGTGGGCCAGGTGACTTTCAGCACTGGACATTCTGGTGGGAAGCTATTGAACTTTAACAAGTTCATGTACAATGTTTGTTAGTTCAAAGGGGCAGCATTCCACATTTCTTACCAAGTGTGTAATGCATTCTTGGATGGTTCCAACTTAGTTGCTGTGTACTAAGCTGAGCTCATGTGTTTCGACCTGGCGACCTCTTGCCTACCAGGTGGCCTAAGGCACTCTTTTTTTTATGTGCCTTTTGCTAAGGACATGCAAAACGGAAACATACTGTACAGCAGTAACATTATAGAAGTTTTTTACTGCTTCCTGTCATCCGGACCAGTTGTTTGGCTTTGGGCAGACACAGCCAGCTGCAAACACTACAGCACGACATAACTCTGACTGAATATCAGCGTATGCAAATTCAGTGCAGAGCATGAAGCAGGGTGGGACTGTTTGGGTTCGTAGTTGTGATGACTCTGAATGCAGAATCATTAATCGATGACATCACTGAATTAAGCTTCTCAGCCGTAGAGACATTCAGCATTTATTCTAAGCCTCTAGCTTCTTTTTAGCCTGATGGTAGATCGCTTCAGCCTCACTAAGTGTGAGGACATGAGCCACGCAGGCATCTGCATGAGCCAAAAAAATTTCCCCGAGGGGATAAATAAAGTTTATCTTGATCTTGATCTTGATCTTGCCGTCCTCTTTCTGACTACGCATAACATCTGTCCAGTGTATTGTATGAAAACCAGCAGCTGCGAGCAGATGGTTGTAGATCCACAGGAACACACTCTCTTTCAGAAATGTAGAAATTCAGAGATGGCTATCCCTCGATCTTGCAAGGGACCCTGTTGTTGATTTGGATAATGTTTGACAGGAGAAGACACAGTAGATCGTAAAATAGAAGTTTTATGTTCTTGCTTTTTCAGCTCTTTGTCAGCATCGAAGCAGCCTGTCCATCGTTCTGCTGGCCCACCCTCAGCCTCTGCTCCCATATATGGTAAATATATATCTTCTTCACTGTTGTTGCTGCAACACACATGCAAACTGTCAGTACAGTCTCTACCAGCTACCAAAATCATAGTCAAAACTTCTCTGCATCAAAACAGGCCCAGCCATGACAAAGATCTAACGGTATATACTGTGCATGCAATTTAGTACCTAAGCTGATCAAGAAATGGTGCAGCCTTTGAATGCCACATTTCCTCTCACTTAAACCCACTGAAATTCAGCGTGTACAGTCATTAGGGCAGTCATCTAATCAGGGGGCATATACTCGATGAAAGGTTCCAGTAATCCAATATATTGCCCCGAGTCTCATGATTCTCCTCATTTCCTCTGTTGTCTGCTCGTCTGGTCCTGGCACATTTTATATAAGGCTGATGAGAGCATGGAAAGCCCTCGCAGTTTTTGTATAGAAAAAGAGCGTAGATGGGTGGGGAGGAAGCACAGAGAAAAAGGATGTGGAACCGTGCCGGAAGACCTGATTACAGATTAGCTTTATCCAATTGTTTTCCTTGGAAATTAGTCCGCAGAGAACCAGCCTAAATGAGTGTCAAATGAACTGTTTCCATGTTTAGAAATTTTTTTTTTTTTTTTTTTGCACTTGGTATGGCCGTGATTGCTTTCGCACAGCAACAACCTGCTGCAGAAATAACATGAACTGAGCAAAGCAGTGTACGTTTCCCGCTCTGTGTTGCTGTTATCCACTTATTTTCCTTGTGCTCTACCTGTTTTTCCTGGGTGTTTCCTCTCCGCTTTGCTCCACATCAGAACGCCTCGCCCCTGCATATGACACTATGGAGCTCCCACCTAAGAGAGAGGAGAAGAAGGTATGTTCAAAGACATTTCTTGCTAATTGAAAATCTGGCAAACTGAAACGTGCATTTCACTCATTCTTATATATGATGTAACCAACCATTTATTTCATAATTTGTCATCTGTATGGATTTTGAATCATACGCTATAACATTTTGAACCAGTATGTTGCAGAAATTTTAATGGATCCAATCCAGCAACTCCTGTACCATTTGCATGTTGGCAGGTCTGCTATCTTGTGTCCTTTCATAACACCAACTGATTGTGTGTTTGTTTGTCCAGATGAAAGCGGCGAGAGCCAAGTTCAATTTCCAGGCTCAGTCACCCAAGTGAGTCACAGAGAGATCTGCAAACAAGCCATTTTTGTTCTCACATGTCCATTTACATTTTATTATACCAGTACCGGATTTAGATCTCTGAAATCAGTTATAAAATCTCTTTCTCTTCACAAGGTGCTTTTCAAAGAATAAGTACATTTTGAGCTCTCTCGCTCCTTACTGAAACAAAAGCCTTCTCCTTGTAGCAAATAAAAGTCCTGTCTCTGTAATCTGCTGGAATTTCTCCTCATGTGTCTTGTTATCTTATTGTCTTCCTCTCTCCAGGGAGCTGCCACTGCAGAAAGGGGACATTGTTTACATCCACAGGCAGGTAGACGCCAACTGGTTTGAAGGAGAGCATCATGGGAGAGCTGGGATTTTCCCCACCACCTATGTGGAGGTACGTTTCTGTATGTCTCTCATTAATGAGGAATGACTCTGTCGTACTGTTTCTCTGAAATGTTTCTTTGTCATCTTTGTGTAATCTATGACTACATGATCCTGGTTTGAAACTCCTCCCTCTGTCCTTCACAGATTCTTCCTCCTACAGAGAAGCCGACGCCTATAAAGTCTCCCACTCTACAGGTGTTGGACTATGGGGAAGCCGTGGCTCTGTATAACTTCAACGCCGACCTACCTGTGGAACTCTCTTTTCGTAAAGTGCGCATCACTTTGGTTCATTTTATCTAATCAGTCAAAGTATTTTTGAACTGCACTAAGCAAGATTTTTATGTAAAAGTGTTGTTTATCAGTCTAAACAACAAATTGGAGCTCCAGCTGACAGGACAGTATAACCCTTAACTGAGACCCTGTTTGTCCAAATTAATTTATGGCTTGCAATATGGTCAGTGGGGAGAAAGTTTCTAAACTCACAGGACATTACAGATAAATACTTTAAGTCCTCATGAAATGAACTCTCACTACTTCACCACCACCACTCCACCTGTTCCATCATATATATGTTTCTTTCCCTAACTGATATCCTATGGGTTTGTACTAAAAGTACAAACTTTGCAAAATTCAAAGTTTTCTCCTGTTGCTACTTGGGGATGCCAAAATGCAAATTTGCCCTGTGCACCTTTAAAATAATTTCTGTAAAATTTCCAGAACTTTTAGTAAAAGACGCTCTGGTGCTGTGACATTAGCATTGAATGATTACTGAGATTTCTGTGGATTAATCTACCCGTAGTATTTAAATTTTTAGATTTCTGTGTTATATATTATATATATATTGTGTTTATGTGTTGAAGGTACATTATGCAAAGTTGCCAAGGACTGACTGATGTGAGGACCATTTAGACTTGACAGACAACAGGACAATAGGACAGACTATATGGTTCTCGTCACTGACCTGAATTAAGTGCTTATTCCACTTTTTTGTGATTTGAGTGTAAAAGTTCTCACTCAAACCAAATCTCATCAGTTTTGCATAATGCACCTTTAATATGTTACGCATCAGTTTAATTTCTGTAATTTTCTGGAGTTCTGTTCTATTCTATTCTCTTGTTTGATGTGTGCGCTGTTGTTCCTCAGGGTGAGGTGATCAGTGTAACCAGGCAGGTTGATGACAAGTGGCTGGAGGGGAGGATCTCAGGGACGAGCCGCAGCGGCATCTTCCCCGCCAACTACGTCCAGGTCAACAAGATGCCCCGCACCAAGTACTCCACAGACGACTATGGGACGGGCCCCATGTCCCCCTTGTCCCCCTTGTCCCCCATGTCCCCTGGACCCCAGAGTCCAGGGCGTCC
>OMKZ01037464.1:34348-47710 GCA_900302535.1 Neoniphon sammara | reverse complement strand
TCCCCTTTCACCCCCACCTCCCTCAGCCCAGAGCCTGAGCACTCCCCGCTGAAGCCGTCCTCACCCGTACCTCACGGCAGCACCGCCTCACAGTCACGCCCCTCCACCCAGACATCCAAAGAAACACCCGGCCTCTGGCCCCACAGCACCTCCAAACCCACTTCACCCACCAACCAGAACAGTCACTGGGGCGGAGCGTATTCAGCTACCCAGAACCCCACAGCCAGAGCTGTTTCACCCTCCACTCAGTCGCCAGCGTCCACACACAGAGCAGGAGCAGCCACAGCAAGCACCCCCAGATTCACTGACCCCCCGCAGGTCTGCACTCACTGCTTCCTATTAGAGAGACACTGCACGAGCGCACCCACAACTGTGGTGCAACTGTGTGTGTTGCCTAAGTGGCGGATGGAAATGTTGTTTATAATATCTTATTTCATATTGCATAACATGAGGTTTCCATTTCTTCTAGGGTGGAATAACAAAACAGGCCGCCCCAGTTAATCCACATGACAACTCCTTCCCGCAAAAGCAAGTGCCAAACAACCCCGGCTCGACAGTGGTGCAACGTCAGCCGTAAGTCCAGAGCTTTGAATCGGTTCATAGATCATGTTGTTTCAAACCAAAATAGATACGATTTGATATGTAGCGTGTTGTTTACCAAACCATTCCCATACAGAAATCTAATATATGCTCAGAGAAATGCCATAAACATACATATCACCTCTGGATATGGTGATATATGTGTAACCCATATGTGTTGAACATATGTGTAACTTATAACAACATATTGTCCTTATATGTGTGCTCATACCTGCTCAACATATGTATGACAGTGGCAGCTGGTGACTCACAAAGCTGCGGAGGGCATGTGTGTTTGGCATATGATAGATATATATGTCCATATATGACAATGCACTAAATTTGATATTTCATATGAACATATATGCCATATGTGGAAATTCCCTATCAGTACATTTGTAATTACATTTCCGTATTTCCTCTCAATTTCAGATATAAAGCTGTTTACAACTACAAACCACAGAACACAGATGAGTTGGAGCTGAGGGAAGGAGACATTGTACAAGTGATGGAGAAATGTGATGATGGCTGGTTTGTAGGTGAGGAACAGACTGCGACTTATGTACATGCACAGTCCCCCCTCTAGTGGACATAATGACACATTACAGGTCCGGCAATGTCTTGTGCTCAGTGGATTCAAACTGTACATCATAGCAGAGGTTTCAAACATTTTTTTGCATTTTGGAAATCCAAGTTTACTTTCATTAAGCCATGGACACCCTGATATGAAAAGATGGTTTACATCGACAAATAGATTCTAAGTGGTGTGATTAAAACATAAAACAATCAGGCATTCATTTTTTTGCACTGGAATTTGCAATTGTGGTGAATTAAACTTTAGTGTATTTAAACTATCCCCCGTTTTGCTGAGGAACTCCTGGCAGGCTCCTGGGCCTCATTTTGGAAACCACTGCATTATAGGACACCTTTGCTTTTGTCATATGTATCCTCGTGTACTTTTTTTCGCTGTATGACCACATCATGTGCTCCTGTCTCTGCAGGTACGTCAGAGCGGACTCGTGCCTTTGGGACTTTCCCAGGGAATTATGTGGCACCGGTTTAACTCCCTCACTTCCTGCTTGCCCACAGCCACCTGGACTGATGACTCTTTAGACCGGCTTGCTTTATTAAACAGCCCAACCAGTCACTCCAGCCACATGACCATGTCCTGCTCTGACACCCCAGCACTTCTTTTATCCGCTACCCAACACTCCCAAACCTGGTTTTTACTCAGGCAGGCCTGCATGTCCAACACAGCTGCTCCGCTCTGTTTCCCAGAACAGAGGGCAAAGGCAGGAACATTGCGTGGTTTCTCACCTCACCTCTCTGCATGTGTGTGTGTTTGTGCGTGTGTGTGAGAGTATGTGTGTGTGGTCCACTGAGACTTTTGAATGTTTTCACACACGCCACTTGAGAGGAAAGAATGAATGCTGATGATACGGTTTCAGATGCAAAGAAAAGACTTTTTTGTCCCACAACTATGTGCAGCTGCAGGGAATTTTACATTCCGCCCCACAGAGCAACACTGTTCCTTTTGAGGTCCTGTAATACAGGATGATGCTGCATTCAACTTTTTTGTCACCTGAGTGCCACACAGCACAGAGTGCCACATTCTGATGACATATGATCTTGTGATTAATGTTTCCCTAAAATATTTTCCTCAAACTTTATTTCAGATCTTTGAAAATACCCGGGATGAGTTTGAGGCAACATCAACATGACCGTCTGTAAACAACTTTGTGCTTTAAATAGAGCAAAGAGGGCTCAAACTTGTCTGTTAGGTTTACGGCCTTCCATAAGGCTATGCAATAGAACAAATATAATTGATGCATATGTTGCTGTCTTCAAGTTATTGTCGCAAATTTGGTGTCACGCTTGATCAGTGGAATGGTGAAAGTGAAAAAATAGGAAGAATAGAGAGGAAATGAGCTGTAATAAGACTTAGTGTCCTCTGTGATTCAGTTTCAGACATCTGTAAGAGCACAAGCTGTTCAGGATCAACTGTGTGTCCACTTTAATTGAATCTACATGAATCCACAGCAAAATGCTTGAATGGCTTTTTGAAATATGTGAAGTAATGCTGTATGTGCCAATTCTAACATTACATGGGATGACTCTGTTAAGACTCTCCACTGAACATTCCCGGCTTCTTATATTTCTACTGCAAGTTATGTTTGCTATGTTTTTTTGTTTTGTTTTGTTTTTTACAGTGTTTTCTCTGCTTAACAGTCTCACTTTGATAACAGTATTCATAAAATCACCTAAAAAAGTTGTTTGCGCCAGTGTAACCATCAACAAGTGTGGCATTTGTAAAGCCTAATTAGAAATCCCTATCATGAAGTCTGTTGCAGTTTCATTTGATATATCCATACTTTCATTGTAAAAAAATGAATCATAATGTACTAGACACAACAGATGATTGTACAGACTGTAATCAAATTAAAAGTATAATATATTTTGCTTATAAGAACAATGTATCTCAATAAATGGTACGCAAACTTTTTTTAAATAACGCAATTAAAAAATTACAGAGTGAAATTAAAAGTAGCTTTCATTTGGCTAATTTGCTCACTTTGTTGTTTTTGTTTGCTTGTTGTTTTGTTGTTATTACAGTTGCATAAAGAAAGTAGTGGTAGAGAATGGAGCACACAGGTAAGTCTACACATCACAAGCAAATTACTTTTATGTAAGAATATATTCAAAGGATTAATTCAAAATTCAAAGGATTAATTCATTAATTCTATTTATTAATATAGAGACATAGTGAAACATGTATATATATCGACACATATTTGAACATAGGAATATGTGTGGATATATAGAGTATACACAACAAAAGGACAAGCTAATGATGAAGGTGCATTTTTCTTTTTTTCAATTCAATTCAATTCCATAGATCTTTATTGTCCACAAGTAGATATTTGTCTTCTGCTTTGCAAGTCATTAAGAAATTGGTAAAAAGACATCAAACAGCAAAAGAAAGCATGAATAAAATAAGATAAAACACAAGACATAATATCAGCAAATAAGATAAAATAAAATAAGATAAAATACAGCATATAAGATAACTAAAATAAGACATTACATTGCAGTGTTTTACATTACTTGTGCCAAAGTGCAAGGTCATTGCCAATTTTGTGAAAAATTCTCAGACTCATAAGTGGTGATGAACTCCAGGTGGCATCATTCACTAAGAAAATTAATACACAAGTGTGATGCATATCAGTGGCTTTCAGTCCCAGTCCTCAGAACCCAGAGCTCTGCAGTTTCCCTCTAGCCAACTGATTAGAGACTGTTATACACCTGGGATGCCAGGTGAATGCAATTAACTGCTGAACCAGTAGCAGGACTCTGATCACACTGATGCACTTAACAAATACAAATATGAAAGACAGAAAATGACACATTCATTAACTAAACCAGAGATATATACAGCATAGGCATATTAATTTGAAATGACAATCACCAGAAGAATTTGTTTTGTATTTTAGATAGATGTGTTCATGACATAAAACAAAGCACTTTGAAGTGCAGTTTTAGGTCCATTTAGGTCTTGCAGAGCCAGGCGGGTCCTGCTGTTGTTCATGTTGGCTCACTGGAAAGACTCTGCTACACTTACATGGAACAGAACCTTCATTAATGTCATTAGTAACACCTGCGTTTACCTGCTGTTTCCTGTCAAAATGGCTGCTGTGAAACAAGCCCTTGGTCTAAAATTCGAGGCTTACCTTTTCACTGTAGGAACTTTAAGACAAGGTTGTATAAAGTTAAGAGAAAAATTAATAATACATTTGAAAACTTTGATTTCATTAACGCCATTTATTTGTTTTATTTTATTTTTTTCTGAGGAAGAAACATAAGAAGAAAATTAAAGAATATATAAATAAGAAAAAATACATATCTAAAAATAATAAAGAAAATAAATAATTTTTTCTTTAGACTAAAATTAATGAACATTTTCTCCTGAGATTGTGTTTTTGTTTGTTTTTTTCCTTAACAAGCTGGTATTTTAATGTTTTCAAGCCCCCGAGTGAAATGCGCCGCTCCGCCTGCAGGTGGCGCGCTGACACAAAACACACACAGAAAAGGCCTTGGGGTAAATGGCTCAATTATCACTTCGGCACCCTCCCATCTCTTCACGCGACACGCCCCGGGTTGCAGCCTCTGTCAAGCTTTTTTATTTTGGTAACAGCACATGGCACCGTGAGCTCATCCCACTGCGCGCCTGACCGCAGGTGGTTTCCATGCGCCCTCCGCTGACACAGAGACAAGAGACACGGGGTCTGTGGGCGCTTCATCATAGCCTCAGTAATTCTACATTGGCGAGCAAATTATAAAGCCACTTTCTGTGTTTTTCCCAGTTTTGGGGGGCAATCGCTGCGTCTGGGGGAAGTGAACTGGGACTTGCAGTCTCCTCGGTGCGTGTTTGGTATTTTGCCGCGGAGCGCTCAGAGCGGTTTGAGGACCCGCAGGTGCTGGAGGCAAAGCTGTTTTCACCAGCAGTCACACAACACTCACCAAGGTAAGTAAACTTAGTGTTTATGATATAAGCACGCAAACATGGGGTATTCAAAAATATTTTCTGAGGCATTATCCATCCTGGGATTATGAGATAAATAGAGTTCACAGTGACCTTATCGCGTTAATATAGCATTATCTTTATTGACTTTTTATAAAATTGACCTAGGACATTGTATTTTATTGTATGTGATATTTGTATGGTATTTTTCTGTAGTTTATCACAGGATTAATATAGTTTTCGTAAGAGAATGTAAACTACAGCAAACTGTGACGAGTATTAACTTTTTGATGACCTTACTCGCTTCACTCAAAAGATAACTGTGGGAAACTTACAGAAAGCTGCGAGGCATGGCTGATTTTGATGGTATGTGTGCAGATAAAGCGTGCAATACCCACCCCGAGCAGTTTTTTAAGATGTTGGCTGATGAGGCAGAATAAGTGGAAATTGAATGTCACTTCACATAACTCGCTGGGGCTGACTTGATACAGCTGCAAGTTTCCACCAGCAGTTAAGTATTCCTCCTCCTTTGGTGCCTCTGTGTTCAAGAGAGAGAGAGAGAGAGAGGCATGTTGCATCTCTGCACACGAAGCAGTCAGGGTGATTTGTTAAAGGGGCTGGACCAGGTGCGACCCCGGGAACCTCAAGTCAATATTTGTGCCACATTAGAGTTGGTGAAGGTGGCATGCTATTATCTCTTCACTCACCCTTTGGTTTGTGCAGGGCGAACACTCTCCATGCAGGGGGGGACATTGTGGTTCAAGTTCAAGCCAGCTCTTCAGGAATGTATTTTGCTCTCTCTCTCCCTCAAAGTGTCTAGACATGAATGTTCCTCCAGGTCACTTCTAGCCCGCCAAGTGTTTAGAAATAAACAGACTTGGCTAGTGGGTTTGGCAGATGGGAAAGCACTTAAAGGTGTGCTGTGTTCCCAGAGCCGTCCCAGTGAAACCTCATGTTCCCAGCCCCGCCGGCTGCTGTTTGTGTACAGTATCTCTCCATTGTGATCGAGCGCTGCCGCCTTTCATGTGTCTGCTCTGCCTCCCTTCCTCTCACTTGCAGTCGTGTTTGTTTCCTGACGGCTTTGCTTTTTTTTTTTTGAAAGCTCTATGCCGTTACTTAGTGTAAAACTGAAACCGTCCAGGAACCACAAACAGACCACTGTAATTTTGGATAGTGCAAAGCAGTGGCCTTTTCAAGAAAACAGGACAGTGGCCAACTCATTACCTTCTGACTCAGGACAGATTTTTCATTTGTTTTGCAATTGCTTTTAGGCTTGAAGTGAAATAACAGAACTACTTTACTGCTGGTCTGTAGCCTTCTTTTTTTTAGTTCAGCTAAATATGACCTGAAAAGGTTTTTTATTTTTGTTCTTCTGACTTTAGGTTTCATAAGAGGCAGCTTTCTCTCTGAGAAACAAGAACTTGCGTACTCGTGCAGGAAGTCTCAGTTTTATCTCGGCAGTCTGAATGATGAAAGCCTTTTTCTTGGTTTGTCTTGTCTGTGAGAAGTGTGGTTTTCAGGTCTCGTTGCGGCGGGAGCGTTGCAGAATCGTTCTGACTGTTCTTTCTTTCACATAACCCCAAGTTTGCTGGAAACAACAGACATGAATTGGCAGAAGCAGAGCGCTTCTCTGTCCTCCATCCTTACCACAGTCGGTTTGACCATGACCAAACATCAAAGAAGACTGTAAATGGGCTGAGGGTGCATCGTTGCAACAGGATATCCAGAGAGTGTGCATGTGATTAAACGTGAACAAAGTGCTTGTTGGTGAACTGCCCTCCTTCTCTGTCTTTTGTGAGGAGCGCCTAATGGTGCATGTAGAGGATGTGGTGAAATGGCCTGATTGCTGAGCAGCAGTATGGAGTCTGTTTAGTGTGAACAGCAGTAACATGATCACCAGATGATGATGCTGAGGGAGATAAGTGGAGCCAGTACCCCAATGCCCTTGTCCTGTTAGAAATGATACTTGACAGTGGACACAATCCAGTCCACTGTAGACAAGCTTCAAGACCTGCAGGGAGGTTTTCAGATAGGGGCTATACGTGCATGACAGAGAGTTAAGTTTAACAGTTAGCTTTGTCATACTGTAGATACCCTTGTATTAAAGTATATAACATAACTAGTGTTTAAGATTTACTTTTAGATTGGATGATATGCTACAGGGGTGTGTAACCTCAGCCTCTTCCCATTGAAAGGGGAGGGGCCCACAGAAATTACAGCTCAGTAGGTGATTACTATGATGACACATTAGCTATTAGCAGCCACGTAAGAATTCAGAAACTTATCAAGAGACACCCTGTGCTACCTTTTAATCTCATCTGTTATTGTTTGATATTTTCCCATCACCGTGGCAATTGCAGCTATATTTGACCGAATGGGCGTGATTGGGGCATGCACAGAATGTTATTTCACACTGTTCAGCCCGGGGAGAGGCTTGCCATTGCATTCTTGTCTTTTTATTCAGCGGGGGTGTGTCCAGGTGGGTACCTATCCCTCTGTGCGCTCCCAAGACGCGCAGGGCAGAGTCGACACCAGACCGCATCACTCACGCGGGCTGTGGAAAGTTCACACTGCTGCATGGCCGTTTGTCAAGTGTGATTCATACCGAGAGCATTCCCCTGCAGCCACAGTGGTTCATCTGAGAGCTCTTTAGAACCAGAGCCCGGCCAGGCCTTTCAGTTGAACGTATTGCGTCTGCTTTGCTAATCAAGCCTTCCTCTCCGTATTAGCATATTGGGAGCCAAATCTTGTCCATTCGGATCCAGCAGATTTTACCCCAGAGTTCCAGGAGAAGAAAAGCGGTCTGCGTGAAAACCTGGTTCTGTCTGTAAAGAGGGGGAAAGGTGAGGAGATGGAGAAGGTTGCCAGATTTGTTTGCCAGATCTTTTCATATCCAGTGCTTTGAAGTCATCTCTTCTTTGCTATATGTCTTTATCATAATACTACTGCTGGGAGAAAAATCCATTCTTGATGAATATTTGCATTCCAGTATACACTGGAGCGTATGGGAACACAGCGTGGTCTTCATAATGAATGTTGACATTTTTCCATTTTTTACAAAAAATTAAATTCTTGGGATGAATGAGGTCATAAGAGTTGGGATTTCCTCATGATTTCCAATGCGATTGGTTGGTCAGGCATTTCCCGTAGCATGTTGTTTAATAGGCCATGTATGTAACATTATTTTTAGTTTTCAGTATTGCTATTTGTCAATACAGAATACTGATAGCTCTGCCACTTGCTATAATCATGGTTTAGTGACATGCAGATAGAAGTAATGACTCACCAGGGGTGTGTTAGCATCATTCTGGCACACTCACCTGTCAGTTGTCAATTTTCAGACTTGTTTTGGCAAGTTTCAGTCAATTATCCCAAATTAAATCTTTTTGAAGTCACAGAAAAAACAGGTTGAAGATTGCTCTGCCGCCACTTCAACCAGGTCTCTTGGTGTCAGAGGTGGAGTGTGAGGTTTTTAATTGTCTGCAAGCCTCAACTTAAATGACACTCGCATTCACAGCCTCACTGATCAGCAGTGAGTTTCAGTAAGGCCTGTATTGCCTCATTTATGTGGTCAAAGATGAGTAGAACTCGCTGTAATATTTACTTTCAGAGCAGATTACACTCTGCAGTCTAGCAAGGAGATCTGTTTCTAAGTTGCATTACACAATATGTGCCTTAAGCACTGGGAGTAATGGAGTTGATTCTTTCTTGCTGTTTCTCTGATCAATCACTTGTAATTTGGCCATAAGCACAAAATATATATTTGAAAACTTTTACAGCTCTCTGCATGTTAGAGCAGTGTTGAGCCCAGTATTTGGAAAGGCTTGTTCTCCATATCTCCAGTGTCTGTTTTGCCTGTAGGAACAATATCTTATAAATGTGACAAGTGTCTGGAGGCCTTGTAATGTAGACTATGCGTTTATGGATGGGTCTAACCTGCCCCAAGAGAGACAGATTGTCCCACCGGAGGCTCAAATGTAGCCTGTCCCAAGTATTTGAGGTCTGCCATGTTGAATTCCATTGCCCTTATCAAACTCATAATTGCATTATTTACCTTTGAACCTCTTGTAAGCGAGAGTCATTTTATTGTAGCAATCAAGTATAGGTTCATCGGGTTCAGCTGGTTTTTGATGGACCATGTGGATATAGAAACTTTGAAATGGGGCAGTAGGTTTTGTGCCAATATTCAGTATCTTTAAATGTAAAAATTTTCATGCCTGAATTTACTAGCTTGGCTCCTAGACATGTATTTGTATTAGGTTAAAAAGCATCTGAAACAGCATTTAGTTCATCTTCTTACACTAAAACCTTCCATTGTAACCGATATTAATGAAATTTTTAGGGTGAGCAGCTGTTCAAGGCAAGGAAACCCACCGTTCCCATTCAGTGGTAGAGGAAACTTTGAATACATCACAATTGATTTAAAAAGACAAAAACACGTCATTGCAAAATTGAATAAATATGTACTGTGTAACTCTGTATCCCTGTATTCAGAAGTGTTTAATAAAAGCACAGTATTGGCCCTCTATTTCAGCAAACCGCTACATCTGTCTAAGCCTAAATGAGATTGCGGGTGAAACTGCCTCATGTAGTCCATGTCAAACATGAAACTGTGCTATGTAGAGTATGCATGAGGTCAACCTGTACATTGTTTTAGTCAGAAGTATTTCTCTACACCTACCAGTATCTCCTGATGCCGGCTGATGAGCGTCAGGAGTGACTTCGTGTCTAGAATTCTTCCCATTGTTTGGGCGTGTTAAATTGTCCTGCCAAATTTGCATGACGGCAATAAAAGGGAGATGTCACCAGAACAGAATCCACCTTTAGGTTATTGTTTATGGGTATTGGCAGTGGCAGCCATTCAACAACACGTTTGTGAGAGAAAGCTGTCATCAGACCATGTTCAGCGCCGCGTTTTATTGGCCTGTGAGCCGCACAGAGGAGCTGTCCTGCACACCATCAGTACCAAAAGCAGAGCCCTTGAGCGCGCCTCTTATCTTCGCCACCATCTGTTTTTTAAACACGTGGAGCGTGTTAGGTCAGCGTCTTACTTTCACCCTCCATCCACTTTGACATAATCAACCATTAGCACTTTTATGATGCTAACAGTGGACATGTAAACAGAGAATCAGCATGCTGTGCGGTTGGTAATGTGCCCACTTAGGGAGAGACGCTGCTTCGGCTTATGGAACTAATTGACGCCCCCAGAGGCTGGGAATCATGGGGTGGCTGCTCCCTGTTATTACAACAACTCTAATTTCTGCAGGCCACAGCAATTAACAGCCCCTAATGATGGCGAACCCTGTAACTCTGCTAATTGGCCCAGGCTACTAATGAGTAACTTGGTCTGCACTACTTGCCCCAAACACTTGTGGAATGTACAGACGATCAAATGGGCCAAAGTTTGGGAGGGGGTGGGGGGTAGGAGGGGAGTAGCGTGGCTGCTGTCCTAGATCCGCTTCTCTATGCTCTGTGATACTGTACTAGCACTTACTTCTCAACAAACTTGCAACATCCTATTTTTTTTTTTTTTTTTTTTTTTGCCTGGAACTTTATGATAACTGTGTTAAGCAATGGGGTTTATTTTAATCATTGACAGGCATTTATAACATCACAACATTGAGTAAGACCATGATTCAACATGCCACAGTTGGCCACACTGTGTATTTCTCACCACATTTTCTAATATGATCAGTGCTTTGAATCGGCCCGCTCTATTTATTATGATTCAGAACATTTGTATTGTGATCAGTCATCAGCCTGTGATAACTGATATGATTATGTATTCAGATTATGTATTAAAAGCAAGCTAAGATTATATTATATTATAATTGCTTATTTACCAAGGCCACTGAAGTTAGTATAATGATCTCCGCAACTACTGTATGCATTATCACTCTCTGACCTCAAAATGTACACTAAGCATAATCAAAGTGCCACAAGTCCAAATATATATTGGAATGCAGATTATTTTTTCTGCATTGCAATATATATTTGAACTGCTTTGTTTGCTCTGCATTTTTTTTTGTCTTAGATTGATGTAAGAGTCAATATTAAACAATAGAGTTTGCAAAACTTATACATAGTATGAAGACATTTTTTCTGTTGAAGGAAACAGTATCTTAGGGCGTTATCTGAGAGTGCATGTGTTTATTACTTTATTTTGATGCACGACTATCTGTATCTCATGTACAGTAAATGTACAGAGTGACAGCAATTGAAACTCTCTTAGCACAATAGCTGTGTGTGTGTGTGTGTGTGTGTGGGTGCGTCTGTTATTGCTGTGATCCTCTCTCTTCCCCATCCCATTATCCCTGCAAGATCAGAGCTCTGTGTCACCACAGAAGTACATGCTGAAGAACCTGACAAACTGTATCATACATTACTATCTCATGCCCTTTTAACGACTTCCATTGATGGTGATGGCTCTTCAGTGCTGTGGTGCACATCCTGGCATGATTTGGGTCCACTTATTTCAGAGAAGATACAGTATCGTCACTAACAATGAATTTGGGTGAATACCTGGGCCTAGATGTTGTAGGAAACAGGTGATGGAGGTGTCATTTCCCATACAGAAATGGGGAACTGGGGTTATATTGAGGCGCTCACATTTTGCTAACAACTGTGTCATGCTTTTGAAACCATTTGGTGACCCTAAATTTAACCTGCAGATAGACACTGGATGACACCACTCTAAGTGAGGCAGAAATGCTTCTTGGCATGAACGCGATCACACTATCTTATATTAGTTGCAGTTATAAGTTGCTTTGTTGTGATCAGTTAAATGCAGACGACAAGCCTTAGACAGGCCGTAGTAATAGAGAAAAGAAAAGGGTTTGTTCGTCTTTCTTTGTTTCTTTCTTCCTTAGAATTTGGTGAAAGCTCAGCTCTCAGCAGTTATGAAGGGTTTACATCTGTAGAATCTGCTGCAAAGTATTGGACCACTCTTGAGGCTGGGATGCCTATTGGTGCTTTTAGAAGATAGCATCAGTCTAGTGAATTCATAAAATTGCATCCCTTTACTGTAATGCAACCTTTAAAACCAGGAAGACAGCACTTATGCCATATTACCATATTAGGATATCCAAAATCCCATATAATCTCATTTTATTACAGTATTAATGTATTGATGTATCTTTCAGCCTTAATGTCACATTATAATGAATGTTGACCGGCCCATCCAGTCAAAACACTGTTAAGCTGGACAGATTTGTGCCCCATGGCAAAAGGGGGGTAAACAAAGGACTTTTGTTTGTGCTTCCAACACTGAGGCAAGTCTTCTGCACACCTATGCTCATATTTGTGCAGGTGCCAGTAGGGGACAGAGGTCAAAGCCTTCTACAGAAATTCAAAAATATTCTTCAGACTGCGCTTTGCCCAGCCAGTGAAAGTTGATTCATGTTTCGGTATTAAAATTTCGACAGTGCATGGGAGTTTGTTTGAAATTTAGCTCCCCAACTATTTACAGTTGCATTAACCCCATTCCAGAAAAGTCACCCTATAGGAGTATAGAGCTGTCAGAGCCCTCACTGTGGTGGTGACCACACCTTGACCATACCGTCTCAATTTACAGCCAAAATGGACTTGCTGGAACGCAAAAGCTGTAAATTGCCTTGCAAAGCATATAAATCTAAAATAAAGCATGAGGAACTTTACTATAGATTTCCCACACACATCAGCTGAAATGTTAGGTTCCCTCTACACTGTAGTAACACCACTTCTTGGTTGCGCTGTTTCTCTTGAAAGGACATTTGGATTTAATGAAACTCTGGCTTTGCAAGCACTTTAGCAATGTTAGTCATGTGTCTTTGGTTTCAGATTCCTCCCATTCCTGTTTGATGTGGTTACACAATCCATGTCAAGAGGACTTAGCCCAGTGGAAATGAAGTGTTGTTGGAGATAAAAGGCGACTTATGCAAATGTTAGCTCTGTTCACCTGTTCACCTGATATTAAGCTTACCAGCAGGAACTCATGACTCTGATCAAAGTGTCCAGGCATCCACATGTTCATGCACTTATCTATGTGTAAATCTCACCATTTCCCTCTCTTCTTTTCTCTTTTTACAGGATTTGGACTGGATATATTCTGACCCGACTGCTCGATGGCACTGACAGTGAACTTAATTGGTCCTTCACCATGGGGCTTCAGAATATTCGGAGGCAGGGACTTCAAGAAGGCCATTACTGTATCGAAGGTACTCCCTCACAGCCTTACCGCTGCTGGTTCTAGTCGCACCTTATCACACCATACCCTCTGTTTTTGT
>OMKZ01037464.1:5894-34328 GCA_900302535.1 Neoniphon sammara | reverse complement strand
ACCCTCTGTTTTTGTCAAAACATGGCCAGTAATGACATGTCATGCAAAGTTGACTTCCTGCACTCTACCTCTCTTTTCTTGCCTTTGTTTGTGTCCGTGCGCTGCTCCGGACCGGTTTCCTTGACTACCGAACCAGTTAGAATGGAATGGAAGTGGACTACATTAGAAGGAAACCAGTGATTACAGTTGTAGTGGAAGTTGGGGAGGGAGGGGGGTTCCTGATCCCAGAGTACAGTGTTAAGTGTGTGTGTGTGTGTGTGTGTGTGTGTGTGTGTGTGCATGCATGTGCATTTATGTATGAGCATGGTGTGTCTTATTGTTGCCTGCGCTAGCATGTGTGCATACACACGTGCATTTGGTATGTTTATGTCTTAGCACGTGGGTGTCGCTTTTTTTTTTTCCGAGGCGGTGTTACAGCAGGGGAAGGTAGAGCTGAACAAGGGGAAACATTGCCACTGGGAGCACACAGCGCACAGTAAACACCAAAAGGAAACCTCGGGCAGACTTGCCTGTGCGTGCCAGAGACACCCAGTCCTCCCCACTGCACATCCTGGTCCTACATAACATTTTTCCAATAAGACTCCCCCAGTAGCTCCTTAAAACCTAAATGATAAATTATGTCAAACCGTGGCGGGGCACCAGTGCTTTAAAGGGAGAGAGAGGGAGAGTTTCAAGCTCTGCCTTGGACTTGAATTCAGAAAAAACAGGTCATCTCATGAATAATGGGCTTTCCATCTCATTTTGTTGCTGCAATCCAGTAAACAACACCACACCATATTTGCTTGTCTCAAATATCAAACAGGCTCTGTGAAGTGACAGGGATTCCAGCTGGGAGAGACACTTCATCATTGAGAGCAGTTTGCAAAACCCAGTCAGAGAAGCAGCGTGTGTCCCCCCCGAACCCGCCTCCCACCCCCCAACCACATCTCCTCCTTTGGTTAAGCAGCCATTGGCTTGGAGAGGTTGGCGCTTGGCACTGAAACAACATAGATGCCCCTGTTTTATTCCTCTTGGCCTCAAAGATAGCTTGCCCCTGTTTCTGCTAGTGCACAAACCCTGGAAAAAAACCCACAGCTCTTAGTTTATGTGAAACCAGGCGTGTCCTGATCAGAAAAGGCACGCACTATTGTTGGTCACCACAGCAACGCTTAATTGCCTCTCGAGTGGGCCCACAGACATGGCACCTCTGCCCTCTTGCCTGGCTAAACGGACAAACACCCCGTTGACTGGCATTCTCTTCGTCTTCAGCCATTTTCCCTCGAGAGCTGTAAGAGGGAGACCTTGTCGACGCCATCGATTGGCAGTTTGTTTATTTTGTTCTGCATTCTTTGTTTTATTGCCTGTCTCTGTTTTTCATTGCGGGGCAAGCCACGGTGGCTTCAAATGTCATACTTCTCTCTTAAGTTTAAGAAGTTGCAGAGACTCCCTCCTCATTTAGGGCTTTTGTTTCAGTGTGTGTGTGTGTGTGTGTGTGTGTGTGTGTGTGCGTGCCTGAGCTGCGAGCGGTGGCTGGGATGTTGTGTTTCGGTCCATTAGTGTGGAATTCCCTCTGATGTAGGCAGCGTTGCATTGGCTTTGACATGTGGCGAGGCTGGTGGCAAAGGTCAGGCCCAGTCAAACCATCAAGTTGTGTCTCACTAATGACTTCTCCCTAAGGGTGTCATGAATCTGGTTACTGTTGACTGGTGCTCCCTGGGTTTCATGTGTGTAAAGGGCTTTGGTGTCTGTCGGTATTTACTACTGGCATTATGCAATATGAAGATTAGCTGGGGAAAGAGTTACACCTGGATCACCAGTGTAGGAAATTAGGGGCAGAGAATCAGTAAACACTCCTAGCCTTTTTTCATGCTCTCATTCATTAGCGCTACACGTCAGTCTTTGACAAATAACCCACATAACCATAAGATATGCAGCTGCCTCTGCTTGCCAGATGGATAGCTTCCCTACAGCATTACGCCCAGACCGGCTTCTGCAGCCAGAGGAGCCTAACCGGAGCTCATTCTTCTCCTCTGCAGGTCAACGGGGGCAGCAAGGCAGAGCAGGCGGCCCTGCAGCCCGGCGACATTATCTTGGAGATCAACGGCGAGAACACGGCCGACATGCTGAACGTGGAGGCCCAGAACAAGATCAAGAACTCCAAGACCCAGCTGCAGCTGGTGGTGGAGAGGTAAAGAGACAAAATGCTGCAGATGTTGACATATAAATCCATGCCTGCCGCCACGGTTTGTCATTTATCATCGTACGTTGGTTTCATAAACATACAATGTGTCATCATTTATTGCACCACGGTGGCAACCACATCATCACCGTATCGTTCTGCTTATGTGCCAGATCTCAATCCGTCTCCCTACACTCTGCTCTGTTTTTTAAAATTATCATCCCGGCAACCTACACACAAACAAGTGATTGTAATCAGGGGAAATGCCAGCGTGTATCAGAGCCGCGCTGCCAAGCTGCGCTGCTCCGCTCCCCGGTCCTTCTTAATAAACTCTGTTTTGAGATTTGCCAAGACCTTGTTTGGATGACAGGGAGTTGGCTACCAATGAGGTTTTTTCCTTTGAAATAGGAGTTTTGGCTGGCATTTTGATTAAAGGTTCTCTCTAAATTCTCATTTCTTGTCACTGTTTCTCTCTCTCTCTCTCTCTCTTGCTCTCTCTCTCTCTCTCTCGCTCACATACTTCCTCCCTTCCTCCTTGGATGTCCTGCGTCCATGTGAGTGGATTTTTCCCTGCTGACCTCATGTCTCCCACCGAGCCAGAAACAACACCGTGACTCCCTGCCTGCCCGGGACAATGGCACAGTGTAGCTCTGCCACATTCTTAATCCCACTATTTTACTGTCAGTGGCTGCAAATAGCCCATATGTAAATGACATGGCGTATCACTTAATAACTGTTTTCAAATATGCTGCTAAGAGCGCTTAGATTCTGCGAGGGTTAGCTTGTTGTTTTTTGCTTAGCCGAGAGCTTTCCCGTTAAAACATCTGGTCGGCAGTTTCTCCTCATCAAACCGGCAGTGATGTGGGTATTGGCTCTGTTCACACAGCTGGTGTTGCCCATTGGAAGAGGCTGGCATCAGCCCATCCTTAGAATAGAGTGTTGGTTTAAGGCGTGTCCGCTGCCGTGAACAGAGGCAGCGCTTTGGTGTCGATGGATCCAACAACACCCCAGATTTTGCTATCTGGGTTTTTTTTTTATAGCTCAAAGAAACCAAATGATCACTGTCAAGCCGCCGATGCTCAGAGCTCTCTAGGCATCCTTTGTTCACAGCTACTTGTTTGGGCCTCATTGTTCGCCGACCCTTCGTGTATGATGTCATGTTGACCAAACCATCGCTGCCTCTCTGATCCCGTTGCTCTTTGTAATTGAGTCAGCCATCAGAGTGGCCCTTCTTGGGAGCAGCCACACCACAGTGCTATACTTGTCCACCAGTATTTCCTCTTTGACACATTATGTTTCTGCTGTGTTAGCATGTGTTTACTGTGTTTATTCATTTTGGGTTTCTTTTTTTTTTTGGGTTGTTGTTTTGAGTCATGGCGTGCTTGAGGGTTGAGGTGTGGCCAATATTCAGCGTTTGTAAAATTTTTATTTTGAGCAGAGAAGAGGCACTAAAAAAAAAAAAAATTATTATGAGGAATCTCCTTCAGGCATGTTATCCCCAAGTCCTTTCCTTGACAGCTATATGAACTTTTAGAGTCTGTATCAGCAATGTCTCTCAGGCTCTGATTTATGCCCGTGCTCTCTTGCTCTACAGAATGTAAGGCTATCATTTTCACGTCTCCGAGGTTTAAAGTGACAGTGAGGCCTTTCACCTCAAGCTAATCCATCCATCTACTGTTGTACAGGAGACCTGGACCCGGAGGTTGGAGGCTAGATGTAGTATAGAGCTCGCCGTTAACCTAGAATACCTCTCACTGTCTGGAGTCTGTAACTTTCTCCCGTTGTCCTGCTGCATAGGGTAGTAAGTGGCGCTCTTCCAAAACACAAGATGAGCATTATTCAGCTGTCTAGTTCCCATTTCAGCGCAATGAGTTTTTCAGGCCTCCCACTCTTACATTTCCCCTGCAGGAAGAAATGTCTTATGGCTGCTGCTGTATCAGTTTCCCTCCTCTTGCCATGTCCCTCCTGCGTACAGTATGTGGAGCTCAGGCCTCTAGAGGTGTGTTTCTGGGCGATTTACCGCAGGCATCCAGGGCCTTCCTGTGTGCCTCATTACTCCAGGCTCAACTGAGAGCCAGGCCGCCTCTGGCCCAGCAGCCAGGGGGGCACTGTCTGTTTATACTGGCACGTACACCGCCCACATTTTCCCCTCCAAATTCAATGATGGAATTGCGTACAGAATACTGTATGTGTTTTTATTGAAGGAAGCATAGCGAAAAGAAACGGGCTGGAAAGACAAAGATCCATAGGGAGAAATGCGAGGAGTCCGCTGTACCTGTCTTCTGCAGTAATCTCTATGATTCACGGCACGATGCCGGCGGTTAGACTTGACAGCACCGGAGCAAAGAAGATGCCAAAATTCAGTACCTTTTTACGATTGCCAGCTTGGACTTGAAGTGTCACTCACTTAGAATTATGACCCTCGCAAGATGTATATAGATTATTTTTGCCTCCATCAGCGTTTTCCACGGAAGGTTGTATAACATTATATCACATATGTACAGTAAATCATTTTGTTTAAAATGTCCTTTTGTCCCATCTTAAATACCATGCTGATTTATTTATCACGGGCAACCTCAGTTGACTTCTGGTCTTTGCTTTGGGAATTCAGCTGAGTGATATGATTCAGGCTCTTTCCCACATACTGTGCAGAGAGGAGAAATAAAACTCGAAGTTTCAGTGAAGTCAGACATTACCAGTTTTAATAGTCAGCTGATCTCTGCTGGGTTCCTGTTTTTCCAGACCTGAACCACCCAGCCCCGGACAGACCAACGGCATCAGCACCCCTGAACAGCTTGCTGGACGCTTCCAGGTCAGTATGGGGCTTTAGCCTGCCTTCAATTGGTTTTGGTTTACTGGCAGTAATTTGGCCAACTAAGACATTTTTTCCACACAGAACAGCACCCTCCATCTTTTTTGTTACATGACATTATTTGCAGGGTCCTGTCCGAATAGAATAATGTATTGTTTTCACCACATGGCCTATGCTTCTCTTCATTTTTTTCCAAAGTTATGGCGTCTCTGCTTATCAAAGATTTACAACAAGACATGCAGAGGCGGAGTGATGCATTCTTATGTGATTATTTATTTATTGTTTCACTGATAACGTACAACTCCGAGGCTCTGGGACAGATTAGAGATACAAGAGACTGCAGTAAATCAGTAGTTTGTTCCTTTGTTTTACTGGGATGTGGGACTGCTGCTGAGTCCCAAGGCTGATATGTGTGACTTCAGCGTATTATCAGCCTACGTGGTGACGCTGAATAATCTGTTTTCATTTTATGTCAGGATTCGTAAACATACTCTTGTTCTCTGAGATTCACAAGGCTTTCCATTATGCTTTTCACTACCGCACCACAAGCAAAAGCAGTAATTGTAATTTCTATATCAAGACATTGTTATATTTGTAAAAGCCTGTGCGAAGCCTTTGATGTCGACGTCTTGCAGGAGGCAGTGCTGGTGAGTCGAGACGAGAACCAGAACTATAGAGAATACACCATCTCCAGTCCTGCGTCTCTGTCGCCTGGTCCGTACTCCCCTGAGCCGCCCGCCAGCCCCGATGGGAAGCGAGAGAGGCTGACACCGACCAACAACAAGAGGTACTCGACCGCAGCGCCCATCTCCTGCTGCATGTTTCACTTCAGCACACGCTGTACCAACTTAAGCTTGTTTTGAGTCTCAGCATCACTGTGTACACAAAGCGTAATCAAATCAAAAAATTTTTTTCTTTGCATATCTGATAATGGCCAAATATATTTGCCGAACAGCAAAATGATACATGTATATAAACCACAAGTGTAGGTGGTTAGAAATGTGATTTTTTTTTTTTTTTTTAAATCACATATCTGAAAATACAGCTCAGTCTGACCACTCGGATCAGATTTCCAGGGGTATTTTTATGGGGTTTGTTTATGTTTTCGGTACTTTCCTCGCGACGCTTGATGCCACACGTCGCGACAGGAAGAAATAAGAACAAGGGAACAAATGAGATTTCATGTCACAACAACATGGCAGATACCACCCTGCTCTCCCTGATGCTAGCACCCAGAGCTGTTGCGAACTTAGTCAGCATGCCCACGCCTACGTGGTTACTGTGACAACCAGTGCTGTAATGGCTGCAAAAGATTATACTGTCTGAACACAAAACCAATCTGGTCACTTGTAAATTACAGTGTGGACAGATTAGATTTAAAAAAAAAAAAAAAACAAAACACGGATTTTCCCTCCGTCTGAACATAGTGTGAGATTTAGCAGCTATTTGTATTCAGAAAGAAGCGGCAGATGTTTTAGATGGACAGCTAAGTATTTTTTCGAAACCGATCGGTTTACAGTTTGGACAGGCTTGTGTCTTGACAAAGGGCTGCAGCAAGTGCTCCCTTGACTCCAAAACAGGCGCGGAGTCAATAGGTACGAGAGCAACAGACAGAAAGAGGAGCCACGGGATTGTGCTGTAGTAACAAAGGATATGCACAGGGTATCACATTCCGCCGTTTTCATTCACATTAACAAAAGGCAGAATGTGGAACGTTCACCGCTCTTTCTCTCGGCGTGCCTGTTTGTTGACTCTCCTGGGCCACTTTGTAGGTCACAGTTCAAACCCAAATCTGCTCCCTGGTCTGGACCGACAGACTCCCCCCGCCCTGCACTTCGCTGATTTTAAAGGCGAATCTTGTCATAATGCACAATTTTTAGTTTTTCAGTATTACCAGTAATTCTTAATAACCTCATTCTTATCAGCAAATGTAAAATTGTATTTGTACAGATTGATGCAACATTAAATCTTAGGAGCTGTAATTGCATTTCCATACACATTCTGATGGTTCTTCTGAATGAACTGATGAGATGAAACGTATTCCCATGGGTAAACTGGGATGTTGCAGCAGCAAGAGTAACATGTTTCGATGCAAGGGAAAAAAAATAAGAACAGAGCACCAGATTCTAGTTTTATGAAGTGTTTAAGTGAGCCTGTATGAAGGAGCGAATGGGGGAAAAATGTTTCACTGATGTATATGCATCATTGATTCCCTGTTGTGTCTTTTGTGTTACAGTGTCCAGCTGCGCTCCTGGTCTCCAGAGGAGAGGAGTCACAGACTGTCAAGACCGCTGTCACAGGTTGGTCTCCATTGGTTTTCATGACAGAACCTGTTTTGTTTTTTACCAGGCTACGGCCCCTCTCTTTGGTCCTCTTGTGAGCATCAGTTTTCTGGCTCCCGAGGACTTTGTGAGATGTGGCGTCAAGACTCAAGACTGTTCCCCCTTGAAGGAAAACATCACTGAATTCTAGCCATAAAATGTATTTCTTTTAAATGACGACGTTTGCCTCTGAGTGAGCATGAAATTGCTCTCTCCCACAGCCAGAACCAAGAGAGAAGAGTTTGGTCTGTTCCTGAATATGTGGTGTCACACAAATGACCCATAAAGATTAAATTGGGGGAAAAATAGAAAAGGGACTGTGATTGTATGCAGGATGATTCCACGAGTATCCTGGTACATTTTCTTATTCAGGACCATTAGAAATAATATATTGTAGATGTGGATGTAAATATTCAGGCAGATGTCACATGTGTCCACAAAGGCAATCTCCCTTTCAATTATGGAGCAGTTTTAGGCTGTACTTCACTTTGACAGCGCAAATTTGGTCTTCTTGTTTCCAGCATTGGAAAAAAAGCTGTTTATTTTGACAGACTGGAATGCCATCGTCCTTAAGAATTACATATTTGTTTTCTTGGGCTTTCCTTTTGAATGATTAGCTCTTGTGCCGCAGAAGATGCCCTGCAAAAGGTCTGTGGACTGCAGCGTATCGGGGGCTTTACAGGAAAGGCAGGATCCAGACAAGTTTGACATTTTCATAACAAGAAGTGAATAAACGAAAAGGTCAGCCATTTAAAATATCTGACATTAAGCTGAACAATCTGGCAGTGTTTAATTCAGAGCAAGGAAAAAAATAATTACTTTCCCTTAAAACAATGGCCTTAACCTTTAGCTATCTGCATGGAGAGTGACTCATTAGTGTGTGTGTGTGTGTGTGTGTAAGTGGTAAAATATGGACTGAGGGTTATCGTCAGACTGCTGCTCAAGTTTGCCACGCTTATTTACTGTTCCACCAACAAAACCAAGAGAGGGGGGACCAGGCGTCTGGAAAGACTTCAGTGAGTTAAAGAGAGAAAATGTTGTGGGAAAGTTCATCATGAGCTATTTCAGCTATGCCTAAACGCTTAGTCTCAAGCTTCGGTCCCACTGAAGTCGCAGCAGAGATGACGGAGTAGGAAAAAACATACAGGACCTTTTTAATGGCTCGAGGAATTCCAGTCATTTTTATAACTTGTGTGGACATTACATAAAGTTAGATAAATATGCCCTCTCTATCCAGAGGTTGGAACTTCAAAACAGTCCAGCTTTCCGTCCAAGAGACCGCTGGCCGCGAACAGCCATTTTGAAATTTCTCTTTGGGTTTGGGATTCTTTGTGTGTGTTTACACAATAAATGAGATTCAGATGCAGTGTCGCTCAGTAGCATGTACGTTCAGCTTCTGAGAATGATAATGTCGTGCAGTTTGGATCCCGTTTACATTAGGAGAGAGAGATTCACTGGTCTAGTCATGTCATGAGTCCAAGAGGGTCTTTTGAGGATATGATCATTACTTTCTTTTGCTCATTACTTTCTTTCTGAATAGTTTTGAATAATCTGTTTGTTTTCTTAGCTATAGAGCCCAATAAAAATGCTGTAATCAGTGTTGTCTGCCAAATAAATCTGGTCCCAGCAAAGTACATGCTATTAGGGCTAGCAATAGATTTCCTCTCTCTGTGCTATGTTATTTAAAGGCTAATAACTACTTGATGTGATTTAATAACACACGGCATGTTGTCTCCTTCCAAGACGTTGTTTTAAGGCAGGGAGGGTGCGGGGGATGACTGTGCGCGCAGACATGAATCAGCTCTGCGATTTGCTGGCTGTGCAGACGGATCCAAACGACACGAGCGGGCGATGTGATGTTCAGTTGGACGACAGACGCCGCAGGCAGACAGGAGCTGTCTCATGGCCGAGAGCTTTATCAGCAAAAAGCCTTAAGGATTGAACTCCCCAACATGCTCCTCTGTCACAGCTGGGCGTCTGGGGCGGCCTCGCATGTTTGTGGTATTTATGGAGGCAGGTGGGCCAAAGGGCCTTGAGTCTTTGGTCACAGCACCGGGGTTCTATTTTCCCTTTTCTTCACTTTTTTTTTATATAAATTCACTTCACTCTTTCCCCTTGTTTTTCATCTTATGTTGGAATCCATATCCTCTTTTTTACCCTCTGGGAGACAATGCATTCCTTCCATGTCCCTTTGCTCCAATATCAACTTCAATGTGGCTGTTTTTTATAGTTCATTCAGGGGCTTCGAATTAATGCCAAGTAATAAGTTTGTTTTCCAAGGAATGCTGTTTTTGAAATGTTGAATCAGTGCAAAGTTGTACAAAGTCCACTGCTTCCTTCCCATCTACCCTTTTTGCGGGTCTGAGAGCAGTTTTGGAGAATTTGCTCTGCTCTCCATGCCTGACAGCCTCAGTGTTTACCCTCATCCAGCCTCATGGATGAGAGAAGGTTTTGGCCAAGCCTCTTCCTCCAGAGCATGTCTTCCCTTATTTTAAAGTGGTGATGAGCGTCCCGCTGTGGTAGTGGGATTAGTGAGTGGAGTCCTTTCAGAGCGCTCGGCGGGGAAACGGCTGGGAAGAGGCCTGCCGTGGACACACTGCGTGTTGTGCTGCACTGGCTGGCAGGAACACAGCAGCTCAGTGAGCGCCGAGGCCGGGGCCTCCGTGACAAGGCCCTCTGTCCCGACTGAGAGGTGTAGAGTGCCCCTGTATCAGGTGATCAGCCTCTCTGAAAAGCTCTAAAAGGCTTTTCCACCCCTGTTTTGGCTCCCTGAGTGCGGAGAGTGGGATGCGCAACAGGATCCCCCATTTTCCAGGGTGTTGGATATCCTGAGAAAATGCCCCCGCACAATAGTGGCTGTGATGGCAGGGACTCTGGAAGGCTGGCGGTGCTTTTTCCCCCCCAGCGTCACAAGGCCTGTCCTTGTGTGACGGGAGCTGGTGGAGATGGGGGGTCGGAGTGGGGGGGAGTGGACACTAGGGAGCCCTCTGACATTCCCAAACTGTACTTAAGCCATCACACCCCTCTGCAGGGCCCTAAGCCCAGCACAGCAATGCCCTTTGTGCCAGGCTGAGTCCAAACTGCCTGCAGTACACATGGCTTTAAAAAAGTATGACTAGGCCTCCTCTGGAAAACGCTTCTTACTTGTAAATCTGCTGGTTAGTTAAGTGGCATGTTCCTAAGAAAATAGAAAAGGAATTGCATGACTTAAATACACTAATTACAGTTAAATAGTTCCTTGTCTTGCACGTTTTGAATGTCTTCATGAATGCATTTTATATTTAAGTCTAGTTCTATTACTGTGCATATACAGTGTGTGCAGTTTGTCTTGGTTTCTGTCTGTGGTTGAGGTATTTTAACTGCCTGTCATGTGTTAAAGTGAGTGTGAAACAAATTTCCCTTTTGGACTGTAAGGTCTGCCATGACCTTCACATTGCCTATACTGTATACATTTTGCCATGCGAATAAATGCCTATAGGGGTCTGTGGATCTTGATCAAGATCTCCAAAGGGCAGCAGGATGACACAGTTAGTAAGGAGAGTGGCCTTTAACCAGAAGCTGGATTCAAGCTTTCACCCTGCTGAAGTGTCTTTGAGCAAGACATCAAATCCCTAAAAGTCCAGAGCTGCTGTTTTCCATCTGACCTTGACCTCTGACCTCTCTGTGGAGGAGGGCAAGTTCAAAGAACTTTCAATGTAGAGATCAAAAGGACATAAGAAAATATGTAATTGGTGAAGAAAAATCTGTATTGGTATATACTTTGTTTATTGTAGAAACCCTGATAGTGATGAAAGGAGTAAAGACAATGAGGAATGAATGAATGTTGTACAAACTGGCTTGAGATGAGTTCCATGTTTTTTTGTACCAAAGTTGTTTGGATGTGCTCTCACTAGGCGTAACGTCGTCCTCTGTAGTCTCACTCTATCGTGCCGTTACACGACCGGCTGTGTTTCTGGGCTTTTATATCTGCCGGCTCACCACCACGACTAAAGAAGGAGGCCCGTCTCAGATTCCTGGAAGCCGGGCATAATGCTGCATGTGAGCCGGCGGGCCACCTTCATGATTCGAAGCGAAGCAGAGCATCTGTTTATAACATCAGGAAGTGACCACAACGGGATCTCTGTTGGGATGAGCAGGGCCAAAACCAAACTGCTTTTCACGAGACATGGCCCGTCACCGGATCATTAGGACCGGGCTCCTAGTCTGCCTTTCCAGTCGCTGCACTTTGAGGTTCCTGAGGGTTGCCTTGGTGGGCTGCCTCATCCTGTGCTGGGACAGGGTGGTTGCTGTATAAATAACCCTCCTGGTACAGGATGGCCAGCTGCTACAGGGTGACACTGGGTGGGGTGACCTTGGCTGGATGACATGTGTCACTGAGCTCTTTATCCAGAGTGGGCAGGGCAATTATCCATCCATCCATCCGTCCTCTATCTATTCATCTGTGCGCCTGTCTATTCGTTCATCCCTCGGTCTCACAGCAGGCCGGCCTGCACGCCAGCCACTGGTTTTGTCCTGGTCTATTTTGGAGGTTGTGGCGGATTGGAGTGCAAACCTGTGGTTGTAGCTTTGGAGCACAAATGAAGGCTTGGCATTCAGAATTAGAACTATCAGTTTATGTTTTTCAAACGAAGTCAAAATTGTACATTTTATACTGCACACATTTGAAGACATTATCTTCCAGAACGATGACTCCGGGAGGTGAATTCACCTCCTGCGGCAGCTTCTCCACCGCCACCAAATACACAAACACACACACACACACACACACACACACACACACGTCTATCTCCAGAAGATGGTGGTTGGGAATGATATGCTATTTCAGGTCTGACATGAGCGGAGCTGTTGTTTGGTTTGGCAGACGGGTGGCATGCTGTCTGACGGAGGGAAGCCGAGCCTGTGTGTGTGTGTGTGTGTGTGTGTGGGTGTGTGTGTGAGTGAGTGTGCTGAGGGGGGGTGGTGGTGCTGGCGGCAGCAATGGTTGAGGGATGTTTTCTCTTCTGCTCACAGCGAGCTCTGTGAGTAGACAGAGTGAGGCCTTTTCACGTGGACTTGTAGCCGTTAAGCTCGGGGTCCATTGTGGCCCCTGGACAGGCAGCGTGCCTCTCCTCATCCCCACTGATTGATCAGCATGCCTGTTTTTCTTTCCCCTGGAGTGGAAAAGCAAACTGGGGCACCTCTGATTCCTCTGGCCTTCCCGGCCCCTGGGCATACTCATGGGGACACTCACCCCGCTCGGTTTATGGGGGAATGTTGGCTGGGAGAGATGGGCCTTTTTACTAGTTAGTGCTGTTTACGAAGGTGGTTGAGCCGTATGTCAACATTCCATAAGTTGTTGTCAAGGGAACCGTGTGGATAATGGCCGCTTGGTGCATTCATGCCAGCAGAAACACACACGTAAGCATAAATTCCCCTAGTTTTACAGAGGACAACACCTTGGGTTTGGGATAATGGTTACTGTGGCTCCATGTGTGGGTCATAAATCATAATTGTTAAGCTGGTAAAATCACATCTGTAGTTAACACTCTGAAGAATAATTCTACTACAGTCAGACACTGTAAATGTCCATCTTGCTGACATTGGAGATTTATGCCTGAGTCATTAACTGAAATTCACATAGAAATATGAGTATCAGGCTGTAGTCCATCATATAATGCTGAATGTTAAGCAATATTGTACTATATCATAATGCACTGTTTGTCTGTGTGAAACCAGAGAGTGATGGAGAGAGAGAGAGACCAGATGTTTTTTGTCAGCTAATTTAATATAGGCCACATCTAATCACTGGAGTTGTGATCCTGTCAGGCTCATTAAGCATCAGGTAGGCTTACACTGAAGACTGTCACCTCAGCAGTGAGGGCTTTTGACAGATGAGCTGTTAAACAAGTGGCACCACATTTAAGCCTCCAACCACATGAAAACAATTTATGTCCCTTCTTTTATTTTCTTTTTCTTTTTTTTGGAATGCCTATGATTAGCACACTTGTTTTAAATCCTGGTTGTTTCCTTTCCCCTTTCATTGTTATGCTGTGTACATGAGAGGGTGGATGCAAGCAATCATAAATTAAACATATCGTGAAGTCCAGCGATTTAGCCCAACCATAATGAACTCCAGATGTCTAATGAGCTTGATATGCTGTTCTAGTCGGAGTCTTGTGGGCAATTTAATAGCGATGAAAAATGTGTTGCCTGTAGCGCCCTCCGTGGATAAATAAATGCTGGGCCTTGTGTTCCCTCCTTGCTGTATCGCTGCTTTTTGGTGGCAGCCTGGGCGAGTGCTTCACTCAGACCACCTACACTATGATCACATGAGGCGGCTTTGGCTTGTCACAGGGAGCTGGAGGCACTTGGAGTGTGTGTGTTCATGTAGGACAGCCTGTTATGAAGGAGCACACTCACATTTACACACATTAGTCATGCTCAAGTTCAGGAACTATGGTACACCTACAGACTATTACATCCCGTCTTGCTGCATTCACTTGTTAACTCTTTGCTGTGTTATGATGCATTCACTTGCACCAGCACTGGCTTGAGGCTGGATACCGTGCATGTCGTCATAGCCCGACAGGCAGTGAGCTAAAAACAAAACGGAGCTCAGTCACAGCTGACAATGGCAACATTTCACAGAGTGAGTTATGCTCTCAGACATCCTGTTGTCTTGCTCTCTACTGTTCATTTGGCCTCTAATCTTGTACATATGGTTTATATCAGGGCCAGTCTGGTGGTGTGTGGCCGTGGTGAGTGATGGAGACAGGGAGAGGTGGAGGACCGGCCTGTTTTTAGTCCTGGCATCATGACGGAGCTCTGTCACTTCATTCCATGTTATGGAACATTGTATTGTAAAAGCCTCGGCCAAGACTCTAATAAATAAATGGTATTATGAAGGATTGAGCTCGGCCTCTAATGGCTGGATATATGCAGTATGAACTGTGTGCTGCATGAGTATGTGAACAGTTTTAGGAGATATTTGGGGGGTAAATAATCAACATCTAGCATGAAAATGGTTAAAAGCATGAACGTGATTGTACTTTTTTAAAGAATACAAGGAAACATAAGCCCCATGTTGATAAAATAGGGTCCTCATATTTTATAGATATTAAATGGTGAACTTGAGGAAACTGTTTGTGGATATAAAGAGCTGTGCAAATGAACTCTTCACACGGGGCGGCCTCTCTATAGGAGCTCGGAGTGTTGGCAGCGCTGGTATGTGGTTTCACATTATTTTGACCCGGTGGAGAACGTATGGCAGCCGTGCTAATGGGATTCTAACACCATGGTGTCGCGGCGCAGCTGGAGTTTACACTCCCAGTGAGCTTTAGTCGGTCTGTAACCCCGAGCCCATAAGCCCAGCCATATCAGTGCTACAGACCTCAGGCCTCCCCCTGTAAAGCGGCTCTAGTGGGATATGAGCCCATAAAAAGTCAAAGAATGTTAATTACATGGATTTTGATATAGAGTGATACCCCACCGCTCAACCGTACATTGTGTCTTATTCGAAACAGAGTGAGGACACGGTGACGCACCATCGAATAGATGTAATTACAAGGCAGGGTCCATCAGCGACAGCGAGTAACGAGCATGTTAGGCTCAGCCTCAGGCCTGTGCGCAGGACCCACATGAACGTACGCTGCTGGATAGGAAATAGTGCGCACAGTTCTCTGATTATTACCCAGCGCAGGATGTCTGCTGTCCCCCGCCTCATTGTACTGCAGCAGTCATTTCTGTGGTGGAGACAGTGAATGAGCAGTTATAAGCGCTTTCTTACAGCAGCACCAAGCCTCCCAAAATAAAAGCTCCTCTAAGCATCTCTCCTGTGCGCTGCTTGCCCATGCCCTGTAATTGAAGCTGCAGGGTGGTAATGATGATGATGCAGAGTGGCTCGCTTGGAGCCAGACTGAAGGCTCCTCCACTGGCAGTGTCCCCAACGTCTCTCATGGGCCTTGATCTGAAACAGCTGCCCTCGCTGCAGCTCAACGTTTCCTGTTTGTTTGCGTCTTCGAGCGGGACAGTCCTAGACAGAGGCTTGTTTGTTTTAGAGTGCTTCTTTTGCCTGCCTTGACTGTCCTCCTCCTCCTACGTCTTTCCCTCTCTTTCCCCCCTCAAGTCTCTTGCTGAACATCAGCCAGCCACACTCTTACCAGCACATTCACTTAAGTCAGTTCATTTAATTACAATGTGCATCTAAAATGATCATCTTAAAGTCAAAACAGGTTCATCAAAGTGCTTTATAGAGCAACAAAGGGCATAAATACAAATTTAAAAACAAGAGAAAACAAAATCATTGCATATTTTAAAGATGAGACTGGAGCCTGTGGTTGTGTTCGCTCACACCCACTCACACAGCCTCTGAATGCTAAACTTTGAGTGCAGAGTTATAGGCTGCGAAGCTGACTAAGGACTTGTTATTGTATATGCACCTCTAGGTCAGTGCAGCATACCAGTGATGTGGCCTAATGACCCCGGGCATGTTAACTATGAGCTCCTGATTACAGTTTGGGAGCAGCTTTAATCAGAGCTTCCTCCCCCCAGCCAGCCACAGGAACCAGCAGGAATTGGCTGATGATTTTCCCCAGTGCTCTCTTCCCATCTCTGAACTACACTCCCACTCCAAGACAAAAATAATAGGCTTCCCTCAGCCGTGCCGCTCCCTAAGTTTCTTGGTGCATGAGGCATGGGGGCTTTGTTGGCACTGCCATGGTGACATTTCCCACAGGCTCTCTCAGATCGGCCATGTGTAATGGCTTACAACGGAGCTGGGATGATTTGACCACAAAGGTGGTCTTGGGGAACCCGGCGTAAGGAACGCGCTACCGCTATAAAAGGCCCGAAGCAGCGAGACTAGAATGGACAATGATGATGGGAGAGTTTGTCTTGTTTGTGCAGACAAAGTTTTCTGGACCTTCTAAGGTCAAGCTCAATCACAGCTGCATACTCCCTGTCGCTGTGGAACGCTTGCCTTTTTTTTTCTCCCTCTTCTGTTTGTTGCTTTTGTGTGTTTTTTTCTTTACTTCATTGCATTCCTCCTGAGTCTCATAGATCAGAGTAGCGATTAGAGCCCTAAATCGCTGGCTTTGCTTACATTGTTTGGATTTGGGGCCTCGGGAGCTTACTGACAGCAGGTTTCTCCTGCTGATGGAGGGCATAAAGATTCACATTCTAGATTAGGACTTGATCACTTAATCAGTAGCCAGACATTTACATAACATCAAGCCTTCGAGTTGCATTACTATGGACTCATATGGCCATACTATGAGGCTTCACCTGGACTTTACGACAGAAACCTCTAAAGCAAGCATGCCTGTCAGGTATATGAGCTTTAGATTGGTTCGCAGCAGGAGAGCACATGGATGTCTCTATTCATACTCTGATGATATGGAATAGGTGATCTTATGAGCCTGCTGTTATTAAGTTAGGTTTATCCTGGGAGGAATCACAGGGAGACGTCCCAGTGATCGTTTCTGGTAAAGGCTTCCTGGCACGCACCTCTGATCTGCCTACTCACTGAGGAAAAAGAAAAGGAAAATTGGACTCAATTGAGAACAGAAACATTGTTCAAAGAGTTTCTGAATTGGAAGCGGGTGCTGGCATCGGACACACAATCGTTGACTCAAGCAGTGCCACTGTCTCAGCATTAAGCCTCCAGCATTAGCGCCAACTGGAGTCTCAAGACGTGTACCGCTTCTCAGAGCCGGGGTGGAGACGTTTCTCCGTTGGATGGAGCTTCTGTGCCTCTGATGCCAGCTGCTGACGGTCAAGGGAGGAGAAGTCAAGAGAGCTGTGTTGTGAAGGACGTCCTCTTGACTCGTTATGGGCTTTTTGATTCGTAGTTTCAGTTTTCCTGGCCTGCGCACAGGCCCGAAATAAAGTAATATCTTTGTTTCCCCAGCGGACTGGAACTTGTGAAACAGTTTTTGGAGGCATGTTCCTCTTTTTCACCAAGTTCTTGCATTACTTTGAATACCACAAGGCAGGAGCGCACTGCGTATGTTCGTATGTGATCTGTAACTGGCCACTATTGCAGGTGGACACGGTTAGATGCAAGACCTAGTGTTGTGGTTAAAAACAATTTGTTTGCTGGGATTCCTGACAATAAAAATGTCTGGGTTGAGTTATGCGCTGCTTAGACTTGGACCAGGTGTGCTAAGTGTTCAGGATGCATATGTGCCTGGGGTCAATTTCAATCTCTCTCTCTCTCACTCTCACTCTCTCTCACGTGCGAACACATCAACCTTTGCACTTGATGTTGTCAGCTGTGCTCTTTGCTTTCTCTACACAGCTGCAATCAAAAAATGTCATTGGCACTTCCACTGAGATGTTTAGTTATGAGCTTCTGCACGCAGTATGCATATTGCGCCCTCTTGTGTCAAATATTGAACAACATAATTTGGCAAAATTGAAACATTTGGATCAACAGTGTAAATCAGGTGGGAAAGTCAGTCACTTATTTTAATCCTGTCTAGGTCCATAAAGTTAATAAAGTCTGGCATATCTTCTCTATTTTCATGACCAGAAAAAAATCTTCAGAACTACTGTGTGTAATTGGGAGAAGGTTGCACAGCATCTGCAGCCCATGGAAGTACATGCTGGCTCTGCTGTTCCCTTCAAACGCACACTGGCGCCGGTGCCAAACATCTGTTAGCATACAAATATAATCCGTCATCCTGCTGAGGGGCTGACTTCCAGCTCAGATGTAAATGGCAATCAAAAGATAATGATGTTGATGTGTTGATGCCGGTCGGCTTTGATCGTTAAATAAATGTCAGTTTGATCAGGAGGGACAACCAACAGGATAGGAATGCTGGGTGTGGCTCAACCAATAGAAACTCTATTTGAGAGAGAGAGAGACCAAATAAAGGAAGTGAAACCATGACAAAGTTTTACCTTTTATCATGGGTACTCAAAAATTGAGTGGTACAAATGCGAGTTTTGCCCAAATCTGTGAAGATGACGAAGCAGCAGGAACACTGGAGACATCCTGTACGTGGTGTTTCTGCATCTGGAGGAGATTTAAGCTATCTGAAGCTATAAATCTCCTCTGTTCTGATCCTGACTGACTGGATTGTACATGATGGTGTCGGACTCTATTCCAGGTTGTCGAGACATGCAGCTTCCCACAGTACACAGCCTGGCCAGATTTAGAGCTTCCTGAAATGAGGAAATTCCACTTGCTCGGTGCCAACAGATCGCTTGATGGAGTGGCGATCTAGAAATACTGCTGGTGAATTCCTGGCTCTGAAGCGAACATCAGCTCTTTGTTTGACTCTCCGACAGTAATATTGCATCACAGCCTGAGCTCTTGCACACAGCCTCAACAGGTTCACCAGCTCTGAGCTGCTGCAGGTGGTTTGACTTAGTTTGCAGATCTGACCTCCCTCAACTCTCTGTCTCTTTCTCTCTTTTATCTCTCTCTCCTCTTTTCTCTCTCTCTCTCTCCTCGCCCCACAGGAGCTGTCCTCTCCTGACTACAGAAATAACTCTGTGTCCAGCAGGACTCCCACCCCACCAGGACGCTACTCACCCCACAGCCCCATTGATCGGGACGTTCCCATGTCCCCCCGACGCAGGTAAACACCGCTCACATCTCACACATCAGCCCTGCAGAGGTTTAAACCGTGTTAAAGTGCTGCAGTTTATTACCAAGCAGGTGGAAACAAGTTAAATGCTTGTCAGCTGTGAGCATCTTGGCAGGTGATGTAATAAATGTTTTTCTGTGAGTCATGGATACAGACAGCCGCTCTAATCTTTTAGCGACACCTTTCGTTGACAGGACAAGCTGTTTGGAGTAGAAATATGTCAGACACTGTCCACCTGTATATACTATATACAGATTATTAGTATACAGACTAGCAAATCTAACCAGTTAAGGCTTTCTGACTGTGTTGAGGAAACCTAAACAATAGCAATATTGCATATTTAATTGCTCATCATGTATAAAATAAACAAAATCTAAAACACAGAATTGTTTAGTCTAACAGGTATTTGCAAAACATAAAATCTAAATTACATGGAATAAAGACAACCCCAATTTATTAGCATGAAATTGTGCAAATTAAATGCCACATTTTACCAAAATATGTGCAAACCACTGTTATAGTTGTAGATTACCATCTTAACACACCATAAAAGTGTTTACTCTGCAGAAACAGAGGCATATAAAGCACAATTATCTTTTAGTGGTGGCACTGTAGAGCGCTGTTTAGTTGTGAATGTTGGAGAAAGTGGAGAAAATGTTGGTTGCACTGGTTGAAGGCTGATGGTAAAGCAGGTGCAAGAATCCAGCTAATGAGAAGAACTAGGAAGAATAATCTTGTACACTAGAATTTAAAAGGCTCGAACAGAGGATTCTTCTTTAAAATATTTTACATAAAAGTGACCGGCTAAAGAAATGCAAGTGGAAAATGATAAATACAAAAAGAAAAAAGAAAACAAAGGGAACGTTTCAGCTATTGTCAGCAATCTGAGGGCACTGCGTGTTTGCCCTCGTTGTGGTCTACCTAAAATTGAGAAATTGGTGGCAGCTGGGTCTTAGTACTGCAATGACCTGTTGGCGGTTCAGACACAGGAAGCACACTAGTCAAAATAAGAGTCTTGTTTTACAAAGAGGAAGCACAATAATCAAAATCAGAGTTTTCTGCACGAGCTAAAGAAAAGGGGAAAAAATAAGCACACGATGTCAAGTGTCAAGTGTTGAAAGGAGTTAGACTCGAGTCTAGACCTTATTTGTCACACATTCTACATTTTTTTTATGTGAACAAGAGGAAAAAGTCCCCACATTAGAGGACACAAGTTAAATTTAGATCCTCATTAACACCATCAGGCATCAGTGACTTTAACTTGGAAATCCAAAAGGCCTCTCTTTGTAGTAGTTTTTGATCTTGGTCTCCACCCCTGTGGTGTTGGGTGCCTCTTTCCATACCAGAGAACTGTGAGTCAGAAAGAGAGTGATTAAGACATTTGAAGATGGAAAATAGGCAATTTTTCATCCTGCCTATGCATAGAATTCAAAGTCTCTCTAGTTCATAAAAACTAGATTTACATGATAGGAGTCGTTTGATTCTGTATCTCTTAAGGGACGTATGAAAAAGTCTCATTTGGTAAAGTGGGTACAGAAAGCACATTTTCTACAGGTAAAATTACCCATCTTCCCCAGAACATATTTGTCCCAGGTGGCACTTATGTGTCTACATCCACCTGCCTGTCAAGTTATCATCAAAAAAAAGTGACAAAATTGACCGAATGACAGTTGATGACAACAGTCGCAAATATTCATTAATGTTCATGACAGTTGTCATATTACAGTTATGACAGTGTTATGACCGTCTTATGAACACAACTTCAAAGTAAGTGTTGCCGTTTGCCCTTTAAATTTTGGCCTCTAGAAAAGACAAATAATGCTGACCAAGAGAAGGTTTCACCCAATACCCTGCCACTCTGCCTGATCTGCCAATGTGTTTCATGACCTTTTCTGTGCCATTCATTAAGATATGTAGATGAGAAAACACAAGACAGAGCTCTGTTATTGACATTGCACTCTGAGGATCTGACCTTGGAAGGAGGCAGATCTTTTTTTTAGAGCTTTTCCCAGCCAGGCCCGGTGTATCCACAACATGGGAAGTCTGTGTGGTGCTTGGACCTCAAAGTCTGTAATGTTGCAACAGATATAATGTAGCCTTACGCACTGACTGTGAGGTATTCTGGTTTTCGGTGGAGAGAAGGTGATTTGGCTGTTCTCGAGAGATATACGGGTATATAGGAAGGTCACAGAGGTAGTTAAAAAAAAGCAATCATCAATGTCTCTTTGAAATGAAATCATATTTAGGGAAAATGGGTTAGAGTTAGTGTGAAGTCTATATACAGATGATCCAAATAGCATTAGTATATGTTTGCAAAGTCAGGGCTCTATAGGACAACCTGCAGCACAACCCTGCTGCTGCAGATAATAGGACCTCTCAAACATGAAATAACTCCAAGAGCCATCCTAGATGTGTCAGTGATGAAATCGCTGGGAAGGTAATGGGCACTGGATGCTGTGTATTTCCCAAGTAGTAATTCAGTGCCATCTGCAGGCCAGTAAGCGTTACAACCACACATTCAAACCTGATAAATGAAAATCAGCTGGCTGCTCGGAGCTGACAGTCAGTTCAGACGTCTGCCGTTACACAATAACTCACTCAAAGTTTTACATCACTGCCATATCAGAAGATGCAGTTACTTGCCAACGTTGCAGTCAAGATATGGCATTAAAAAATGATATGGACTTGTTTCAAAGAATCACTCCAGTTGATATGGAAAAATGTAAAATGTTTCTAGGCTGCCATGCCACAGCCTAGACAAACTGTGCCAAAGCTCAAAAACTGGCACTTTCAACGTCCTGAATGTTAATGGTCTGAGTCACACACTTGTGCCATAATTACGGATGTGATTTGTACTTGATGTACTGCATTTTCCTGCGTTGCCTTCAACAGTATGCTCTTTGTCAGTCTGTCTGACGGATGCTTCATGGCATTATGTGCTGTGAAAAACATCCTATAACAGAAATTAAAATCGTCTTCTGTTTTCTCGCCTCGTCTTTTGTCTCCGTCCACTCTCTCCGCAGCTGGAGAGCTTGGTGCGTGTGTGTGTTCACATGCGGGACGGTTGACTTTGGCCCAGGTTCCCCCCCTGGCCAACCAAGACTAGTGGTATGACGTGTCAGCAGCTGGAATCAAAACCAGCCACCCCCATATCCCCAAAAAGTCAGACTTTGCTTCTCCCCCTAATTGGCCCCCAGTCTGGAGACCCCAGCCTGCACACTAAGCCCCTCCCACCTCCAGCACAGCCAGTCACAGGCTCCGTGACATCCATTTACACACCCCCTTTTTTTTAGCCTGGCCAATGAGTTTCAGCCGAGGGGCACACCTTTCAGTCAGGCTTGTTCTTCTGTCTCGTCTGGTGTAGATAGAGGTGTGTGTTTTGCATCTGTGTATGTGTGTGTGTATGTGTGTGTGCTTATGTTTTTTTTTTTTTTGCATGGGCTGAGCAGCTATTGCAGTGTTAGAAGTGCAGGGATTATTGTCGGAGAGAATTGTCGTGCTGACTTTCTTTGTTCCCTCTTTGTTTCTGAGGTGAGTTTGATTTGATTTCATTTTAATGAGTTAGTGGTTTGGATTTCTGTGTTTAGACTGCGAGGAAGCCGGTCAGACACCTCCATTGTCCTGATTTTCCAGAAATGTGGTGTGACTTTAACATAGTGATCCTATCTCTGTTTTGACTGCACACATTTCAGGCTTGTTTGCAGACTTGTGCTTTTGCTAGATCTTAATCATGGGCGCTCTGTGCCAAGTGAGGTTGTGGAAGCCAGCGACAAGTTTGCCCCTGATGTACTCATTCTATAGATGTGTTTTAAATACTTGATGATTTGTAGGGGACAAATGTTTTCTGCGACTTTGTGAAATTTTGGAGCTCTCATTGCAAGTCCATAAACTTTGTTGCTGTTCATTTCTCACCATCACTCCTGCTATTATTTGTTTTGCTCCAATTTGACCGAGACGTTCCATTTGTTTTGAGATTGCATGTCAGAAGGGGATGGCGAGAAAGGCGAACAAGGAAATGGATTGCTGAGGGTGGAGCTGAGCATGTGGAGGACTTGGAGGGTGTGCTTAGAGGTCTGTTTTCAATTTGAACCATGTTCAGTGATGCAAAGGAAAGGGCCCGAGCACTGGCTATAGTCATACATTTATTGTCTTGTCTGTTAGCCATCTCCTCTTTCAGCCATGTTCATTTAGTTGCAGGCGAGCTCAGAAAGCTGAGGAGAGGCATGCAGAAACCATCAGAGGTGGCAGAAGTACTGCCATAATTTAAAAAATACTCTGTAAAAGTTCTGCTTTCAAGGTTGTTCTAAAACTATAGAAATATTAGCAGTAAAATATACTTAAGTAACAAAAGTAAAAACAGTCTTTCTGAAGAACGATCCCTTTCAGAGTGTTAAATTATTGATGTGTTAACTTTTAAACAGTATTTTAGTGTTGCAAGTCTAGCTGCTCCTACTTAACTTTAAGAATGCATCATATTTTACAACAGTATCATATTTTTTGCAAGTAAAACCTTAGTCTGCAAGTAACTAGCAACTGCTGTCATTAGATAAATGTAGTAAAGTTAAAAGAAAAATATTTCCCTCTATATGTAGTGGAGAAAAATTATAAAGTCTCACAACATGGAAAAGTGCAAGTGCCTCAGAAACATACTTGAGTAAATTTACTTTATTTTTCACCTCTGGGGTAAGTCTGTATATGGCGCATGTAGTTCTGTATGCAAAAACAATGGGGAAACAGCTTCCAGCCTGAGTGATAGTAATAGGTTGTTTACATGTTGTGCTTGTGCATTAAAATCATGCAAAGCCGCTCTAAAATGGAGTTTAAATTGGTGATTTGTAGGGTGTTCTCCACTGCAGCAGACTTTCACACCACAGCTGTAAATATTTGGGCAGGTTTACTTAACCTTGGCATGTGATAACAGACGGGCCAGTCCACATGGAGCGAGTTGACTGATTCTGGCTGACAGCTCAGCTGGGATGAGCCGCTCAGGTGAAAGGCAACAAACCACACCTGGACCTGTCTGGCTGATGGTCTGTTGTCTGTGCCTGGCCGACCGGTTCCTACTGACAGCCGACACTCCCGAGTTCCCTTCAGGCAAATGCATTGACACAAGATGACACTTGTGCCTCTTATGTGTCTTTCTTCTTTGCCTACCAATATGTTTCTGTTTATTTTTTAGTGCATGTGTTTCTCAACTAGTAGGGAGAGATTTGTATCGCAACCATACAATTAAGTATGAAAGAAGCAGTAAAAAATAACCACTTTTCCAACATGCGAGGGGTTAAGAATTTGCTCGTAAAATGAGCCACTGTGCTGCTGTTTGCTAATCTGCTAATTAGCTGGCAGTATAAACTACCATTAGGTGTCAATGTTGCCTAAACTGTTTGACCACTGCTGTCCTCTGATTGGTTGAAAGTGGCCGCAGGACTCAGTTTACTCACAAGTCGATTGCCTTAAAGCGTAAAGATGTCTTGTTAACTGGTTTATGTGATGGTGGGATGGTGTGAGGCTGTGCAGCAGACTAGTTGTACGCGGTAGAAATCTCACGTCTTTTATTTTCCATCAAAGGATGCCTTGGGCGGTGCATTTTCTAATTTATTTACGCAATCATCATCACTGGAATGGCTATCAGGAAAGATTTACCCACTTTTACTTTACATCAGAAAAGATTTCACACACTCTATAAATAACTTCCACTTTTAGCCACAATATGGCAGTTATTTTCATTATGTTCCATTTACTTCTGCCTAGAGGCCATTTTGAAAGTTACAACTACCTCTTGCAGAGGGAGGAGAAGGATCGAGCTCAGTGCAGAGTGTGTGCAGTGTGATCGGACACTGTCTCTGGCCTCCTGCCTGCAGTGTGCAATCTAGACTTCATCCTTGGAGGTCAAAGTCACAGAGCCAGCTGCTGCTCCTGCCTTCATTTCCTCTGAATTCTGTCAAACCAGCCGTCCAGAATCACAAGCCTTTCATAATGTGCACTTTCGATTGAGCGCGTCACCAAGAGAGTATGCGCGCATTTAGTGAACCTGATCGCCTGCGATGCTTTACTTTGTTTTTCCCGCAGCAGTTCGAGCTCTGACTTTGCCATGCAGAGGTTTGACAAGGAGTCCGAGGTGTACAAGATGATCCAGGAGAACAAAGAGTCCCGCACGCCTCCTCGTCAGTCCAACACCTTCCGCATGCTGCAAGAAGTCTTGGAGGCCGATGAGAAAGGTTGGAAGGACACAGCTTCACAAACACAAACACATGAAAGAAGACAGAATTGACCACAGAACTTTAATGCAGTAGAGCAGTCGTTCAAATCAGTGTTCCAAGATGGTCGCAGCAGTGACCATTGTTATGTGTACCGTTGCCATGGCACCATTGGGCTGGCTTCCATGTCAACCAGCTTGCAGCTTGCAGTCACTGAAGACCAAAGGCATCTGGAATTAACCTCTTAAACTCATTTTTTCCCTTAAATTTCTCCTTAAGTAACTTCAAAGTTAAAAAAAAAGCAGTGTCTCATAAATATTCTGTATCTACTGGTTCCAGTGCTACATGAAAACTACATCACACTTATATTGAGTGAAATATTCAAACCCAAGATGTCGTCGTTTTTTTATGGCTACACCATTACATCAAAAAGAAAATATGTAGATGTCTTGTGCATCATTTTATCCACATTTCCCTGTAACCCAGCAGGACATAATTGATATCTTTGTAAACCTTGGGATCTCCACTAGAATTTAAAATAACATTCTGTGTTTTAACAAAGCTCGGTTGCGCAGCATGCATTTGTAATGATGAACCCAGCAATAGGAGGTTAAGTTGTCATTTGTGCCACCACTAGGAGGTGATCTTCTACAGGTTGCTGCTCTGTTTTTTAAGTCACTTAGATCAAAGGTTTTGACCTCGTTGCACAGTCAGTAGAAGTGGTTCTAGCTGGTTATTGTTACAGCTGAGTTAACCTCTGTTTCAGCTTGGTGTCTGTTAGCCGTTTCAGGTCAACAAACACTTTTCTTGTCCACTAAAGTTTGGCTAAACTACAACAGTTTGTAGCATTTAGGGGATTATGCTAATTAAAAGGTATGTTTAATGAAGCTTCTCAGCTAGATCTGCTAGTTTGCAGGTGTTGGCTGGAGAAGCTAACAGAGAAGCACTTTGATAACTATGTTTACCTCGTCACTAATGTCAGATTTCAGTTGAGTTTGAACAGTAAGCACTCGTCTAGCCCACCAGTTCACACAGATTCAGATATTCCCAATTATTTTATTAATTTCTTCTTTGAGGCTACAGCAGCAGCACAACATATCTGTACAGTTCTCAAGCAAGTGTGACACGCTTTATGGCCCTGCCGACTCTGTCACCATAGCAACTAACCATAATCATCATTTGATTCTGTACCAGCCATGGCAAACAGTGCAGTGGCTGTTCAGATCCATTCAAGTTCTATGGAATACACTAAAGTGTGTATGTGGCCTTTGTTTATGCATATCATTCAACATGACACATACAGCTTTGTATGGAGAAGCAGAAGCAGTCGGGTTGCAGCTCATCTGAGATTTTCACATATGTTTTGATGGGCTGACGGAATATGTCATGCTGCTCAGAGGAGGTTCTCAGATTACGGCTATAATGTCAAATTCAACATAATTTACAACAGCTGAGGCAGTCGGTTCACATGCTGCATCTCCATATTGATATCATGCCCTCTGTAATGTGTATCATGCGCAAGAGACCGTGAGTTCTTGCATGGTGACTAAGTCTTCCATATGGCCGTCACCTGTGCTGGATAGAGGGAAAAGCCCAGCGCTCAGTTCTTATTGTGAACAGGCCGCCGTGGAATGCACTGGTGCTTTTTTCCTCCCCCTTTGCTTTGACAAACGGCAGAGCAAATAAATCCAGCTGGTAATAGCATTTTTTCATGACGCGATAACGACCAATGTGCGGACACCCTTTTCATGAAGCATATCCCCTGGGTGCTGAACTAGTGATGGCTAGCGAGGGAACACAAACAAGCTCTGCATGAGGAGAAGGAGGAGGGGAGCACTGACAGAGGGCGATGAAGACAAATAAAGTGTTGATGTGATCAACAGTTTGTCAGTGAGAGGTACAAACCTGGCACGACTTCCTTATGAGCAGCTATGAATGAGGCTGTCGGTCCTGACTCTGTGTGTGTGTGTGTGTGTGTGTGTGTGTGTGTGTGTATTTGTTTGACTATCCAGAGGCAGCTTTGCGGTTCCCAGGGAAGCTGTCGCCCAACGCCCCCAAGCCCAGCACATCAGTGGGAGGAGTCAGCAAATACCACATGTGTGAGAAGTGTGGCACCAACATTGTGTAAGAATCCGTCAAATGTAATGTCACCTGTAGCCGCACGCTCACTGACTGGGATCACACAGACGCATGAGTCATCGTCATGATAATTTTCCCTCTGGCAAATGATGTTCCTTAAGAAGAACATAATATCCAAATATGTGTGCAGGTGTGTAGGCATGCATGGCTAATCTGTTTGGGGTAAAAACAAGTCAGTTGGCTCATCTGACTGTTAATTATTGAATGAACTGCAAATAAGTTGGGCCAGTTGAGTAATTTGGCTTGTGACATATCCTGGAACTAGAAGAGTGGCTTGCTTTATTTCAGTATATTGCCATTGGTTTAAAAGAAAATTCTCCAAACAGGTGAGACTGCATTGTAAAAAAAAAAAAAAAAGAAAGAAAGAAAAAAAGACAACAAGATTTTAATACTGAAACTGGATGATATTGAAATGTATATTTTTACTGCAGAGTCTGTTTATCCATCATTTCAGTGCTACATTGCACATGTTAATATGAACCCGAAAAAGAGTGACATCATTCCAGGCTGACTCTGCTTCTCCGTCCACAGCACACAGGCCGTGCGCATCATGGACGACCGCTTCCGCCACCCGGAGTGCTACACCTGCACAGACTGCGGCCTTAACCTGAAGATGCGGGGTCATTTTTGGGTGGGGGATGTGATGTACTGCGAGAAGCACGCAAGGGAAAGGTACCAAGGCCCAGGCTGTTCCCCCCAGGCCCCCGTCTCCCCTCGCCACTGAGGCTCCCTGGCTGCTCGCCCTCCTAAAACCCCACCTCGCCTGACTCTGTTATAGACTTTGGGATGGGGCATGGAGGTGGACAGGGGTTCAACTAAATGTCAGAGGGTGTACCGTTCTGACTGCATTTAACCATACTCCACAATGTTATGATTCACTTTCTTGCCTTTCTTGTAAATTGCATGAGAGCTGGGGCTTTGGTTTGCGTGAGACCAAAGCCCCCCACGGTCTCTTTAGGCTATTCTTAGCTCCAATGATGCACAGCTGTTCGGATTCAAACCACATCGCATCGTCCCAAAGCTAGATTTCCATGACACCAACGTGTTAGACACTAACAGAGGTGGTAATTCAGTGAGGATCTGGATAATAATGACAAAATGAGAATTGTTGAATCCCCCGCTGATGCATTTTCTTGGAGAAAGGGACCAAAATCTCATCCAAACTGCATGCCATTTGGAAAATGTACTGTATACAGACATTGCTGTGTGTGTGTTTTGTGTGTGTTTGTGTGTG
>OMKZ01037460.1:47943-58381 GCA_900302535.1 Neoniphon sammara | reverse complement strand
CTGAAAGCCTAAAAAAAAAAGCCTAAAAAAACATTATAAATGTCTTTTTTGAAAACAGGAAATGCAAATTTGTCCTGAAATTATTACCAAAAAAGATGTCAAGATGTGTTTTTATTCAGCATTTATGATAACACAGTGTACCTACACACCGTTCTGCTAAGTCAGCTAACGTTCACTTGAACTCGGACCTCGCAATATTATCTAACCTGTGATAAAATTGTGTTCATGGCGTCAACTCTGGAAAAATGGATGCTCTTTTCTTTGGAGTTAGAAAAATTCAGATTCAGAATTCTGTCTCATGTGAAACTTTCATTTTAAATAATTTTATTTCATGTAAAAAATGACTTCCCTCCCTTTGACTCCCCTGCAGGACTACCAGCAGTGGTGTTGTTTGTACAGTAATAGATGTAGCTCATTAGCAGTTAATGAATTTGTTAGCTTTGAGGTACAAGTTCAAGGTCTGTTGCGCAGGTCCTGTTCTTTGTGTGGTTGTGTATCGTCCCCCTATATCTAACCGAAAGGTACTTATGATTATCTTTATCATTTCTGTTTTATTTGTGTTTGATTTCACTTATCTTTGTTTTTGACTTGTCCTTTTTTTTATCCCTATTAACTGTGAAGTCCTTTGTTTTCAAAGATTATTATTATTATATTATTATTTGTGTGAATTGTGTGAAAACACTTGTGTTTAAAGCTCAGTGTTTACTGTTAAACTGCTCAGTTCAACTCACATCTTTGAATCACATCTTTGAAGAGCTCCTTAAAATGTTTGGATTTGCATTGTGCAGTCTGGGGAGTTGGCCATGCTCAAATAACAAGCCGCCATTATCTAAACACAAACTTGATCAAATGTATCAGAGATTATCAGATCCCTGTCAGAAACAGGACAGAAATTATACTATTTTTGTACATTTAGAGTCAAGCACAGTGTTGTTGCTGAAGTGGGAGGACCCCAAAGGACCTCCAATATGCCTGCCAGAAAAAGCTGAATTTTTTTTTTATTCTTCCTCTGACAGTTTTTTATTTTTTATTTATTTATTTTATTTTTATTTTTATTGTATGCACACCAGAGGACTCATTCATCTTTTCCAGTACTGCAGGTTTGCTATTTTTCTGGGATTAGAGATAGGAACATATTCTAATAGAATTGCGCTCCCATCACTCTGTAATTCAGCTAAATGAATATTCAAAATCTCTGGGACATTATGAAATAGAACATTTGATTGAAAAATAATTAGTTTAACTTTCTGCCGTGTCAGTTTAATTGATAATGACAACCTTCATCTCAGAGAGTACCTTAGTACGTGTGTGTGCGCGCGCGCGTGTGTGTGTGTGTGTGTGAAGACATAGCTGTGAATCTGTGAATATTGTGCATGTTCTGTGTGTGTGTGTGTGTGTGCGCGTGCATGTGCATTTGTGTTTGTGTTTGTTAGGTCAGTGACTCAGTTCATTGCCAGAGGCATTAATTGGGCATCAATTAAAGGAGTTAACGAGTTTGTTTAATGAGATGAAAACACTGGTTGTGTTTCTGACGTCAGACTGCAGAATGGACTGTTTGTACCATAATAAGGTTAAACTATTTTCTTTTCCTCCTTTTTTTCAGTCTTTCAGACTCTGTCTCGCTTTTTTCTGCTCTTTTTTTTATTTCCTTTTATCTTCCTCATTCTTCATCCTTTATCTTTCTCCCTTACTCACCACTCTCTCTTTATCAGTGTCTCACTCATTCTCTCTCTCTCTCTCTCCCCCTGTCTCTTTCTAATTGCTTTATATGCCCCCCACACGCCTGTAAATGCAGCTAATTTGCCCTGCTTGTATTGGCAACATGTTAATATGAGTGACTGGATAAAGTTCATTTAATAATGGTGACCTTCTGCCATGAGCTCCCCCTTGCACACAATAGACGCACACTTCAGTATAGCAGAAACACTCAGGAGGACATTCTGTATTTCTCAGGATTATGTTAGATCCAAAACACACAAGAAAAAAATTCACACAACAGTTAACACAACAGTTAGCACTGTAACAAATAAGGCATGACTTGCTATGCATTATGGGAATTATAGGCAAGGATGGAACATGTTTTTGACAAATCAGACACTTTGGTTGAACCTAGCTTATCTATTGTATAACTGCAGAGAACATATTGTCAGACTTATGCTTTTCTTTTAAAAACTGATATTACATTTCACTTTAAAGGACCACTCAGTGATGTTAAGAACAAAAATAAGATATCTATCTATCTATCTATCTATCTATCTATCTATCTATCTGTTTATTCTCTCAAGTATGTTTTATATAATGTACACTCACACAAGATGATGATTCAAATTGTTTTGTAGGCTTAGAAAAAGCTATTTGGGGCACTATTTGGATACTTTTATTGGATATTTGGGGTGCCATGTGGAGCGTGCACCATGTATTATCAACGCAGTTTCGATTGCTGCATGTCATCCCCTCTCTCCCCTCCATCTTTCCTGTCTATCTGTATTGTCACTGCCGAATAAAGCAGAAATGCCAAAAAAAAAACTTACAAAAGAAAGAATAAATAAATAAATTAATTAAAAAAGAGAAAAGAAAAACAAAAAGAAAAAGATATTTTATTGCACAGGGTGCTGGTCACTCTATTTTGGGTGTAGCCATGTTTAGATCATATGAGTCAGCCAGACATCAGTATAGACTTCCAAAAGCAGTGTCAAAATGACTGTTTCAGTGGGAATTTGAACTTGTAAAATGAGCCTAATGAAACTTGTGGACACCCTATGTTAAAGTAGGATTTTTTTTTTTAAACAGCAGCCTGGGAGGCTAGATGGAAATGGAGGGTCACAGGTTTGATTCCCAGAGTGACTGTACCTTCTGCAGTAAGAAAGATACTTAACCCCTACCTGCTCCACTTTAGCTGGCTGAACCTGTGTACACGAGTAAAGTTAAAGTCTGTCAAATCAGTGTGTTTCATTTTACTGAGCGCCTGTGCCTGCTCTGTCCTGTGTTGTCCAGACAGTGGGATCATGAAGATCGTAGTGGCTCTGCTGCTGCTTTGTCTGTGTGATCCTGGACAGAGCGACTGCCAGACAGACTGCCTGACCTGCAGCAACATCCTTCCCAAACAGCTCAGCTTCAACACCGTGGTGAGGAGCACAGCACGCACACACACGTACGCTGTAGACGGACAGAGTGTGAAGATCTGGCCCAGACCATGTCCCTCTGTGGTAAAGCCACACTGGATCTTTCAACAAAATTCCAGCGATCTCGTCCGCCTCAATCACAAAGCAGGCTTCAACAAAGAGAAGAGCATCTCATAGTATAGCTAACTCACAATGAAATGGAGAAAACAAACACAGATATACACAAATACACAGTCAAAATCATGCACAAACACAATCTTTCCGTAAGAGTTCTTTCAGTCTGAGGATAAGATAAGCAGAAACCTCTCACCCCCACCGTCCTGCGTTCATCCCACCCACCCTCCATCTCCCCCCTGTCTCTGACTCACAAAATTACCCTCCTGGCATTTGAGTTTTAATTTGAGGCGGCTAATTGATTCCTGAGGATAGATGTATGAGTGTTTCCCTTCTTCTTCAAGTCGTTATCCCTCTCTGCATTTCAGACATTTCAGCTGGGGACGTTCAAACCCAATTTGAAAATTCATTGCAACACAACAGACTCGCCTCAATATCAATTCTGCTGTCATTAGCTCTTGGTGGTCTCTTATCCATGCACAACAGAGGAGTTGTTCATTTGCTTGACCCATGTAAACATCCAGCATGTCTAGACTGTTGACCAACAGGGACAAAGATTTCCAATACGACTGGCCTCAAGAACTAAGGCCAGCTGAATCTCTTCAGACTTTTAAATCCCTTCTTAAAACCCATGTTCATGAAGGTATAATGCTAAGAACTTCTACATTCATAATTAGACATTTTTATTTATTATTCACTAATTTATTATAGATTTTTCATATAATTGTTGTAATTTAATGTACATTACATTACTTAAACAGAAAACCTTTTATTTTACTGTTATTGTCATTTTTGATATGATCTGTCAGGTCACTTGACTCTATACAGATTGAATCTATAAACCCCTCACTACCAGATAATCTCTGCTGACATTCGGTCTCAACCGAGCCACCGTCCATCAGGATGGGCAAATCTGTAGAATTCAGCTCGATAATCCTCTAGTCCCTGGCCTCAGCTGATGCTGATGTGCCGTGATTTACAATGTGTAAACAGGTAGAGGTTCAGGGTCTTGCCCAAGGACACTTTGACATGACTGCCAGCTCCGTCCTCCTGCCGTGTTTTATCACGGGATCCAGCAAATCAGAGGCAGAATCGCTTTTATCACCAGTTACAATCAATATATAGAAGTTAGCCTTGGTGACATTGAAAACAAATGTAGCACTGTAGACTTGTGGTAGAAGACAATATGACTTCAACAGTACAAAAGACAGTGTGTATCACTCTAGTTATACTGTAAAGGTTAGAGCTTGTGACTGGATGTTTGCTAGTTTGATTCCTTTCTGTGAGTAGTGAATAAGAAGGGTTTCCCCTCCCTGAACAACTATTTTGTCCTTAAGCAAGGCACTCCCAACAGTGTGAATGTATAATGTAACTATTAGAACCTGAATCAGAGCAGGGCTACATTTTCACACACACAACAGGTCACTCTTACTACCCAGATTCCCCCTGTCACTCAAACCGATTACAGTGACAAGCCCACGCCTCCCAGGGTATTGTTTCCCTCTGTACATCAAGATGCCGAGAGTAATTACACAGCTTTCCTCTTTGATAAGGACAGCTGCTGAATGGTATTACATCAGTGCTGCTGAAGTGATGCTGATTATAACACAGAGCAAAGCAGACCATCATTTCTCCACTACAGACTTCGCCAAAATCCTAGGCCTCTGCACCGATCTTGGACACATTCAGGGGCTTTTTAAATACATGACCGTGCCCATCATATGTCTTCTTGTAATCCAGGCAGACAACATTTTTAGTTTACATCTTTGATTCAGTTACATTTAGGCACCCTTATTTAGAGGGACACATTAACACATTGACATCTGTATGTTTAAAATGTACTGTATATATGCAAAATATACCTTTGATATGGAAAGGTATACATTTTCAGGCACAACTGTGAGTCATATACAAAGTTTGAAATTAATAGTGATTAATAGCCATTAATGAAACCCAATTATATTTTATAATGGATAATGGGTAACTTAGATCCTTGGTTAACAAATCATCACATCTTTATAGAGTGAATTTTAAGTATTTTGGCGATATTTCAGAGATTTCAGAGATTTTTATTTATTGGCTTTTGGATATAAAGTCTTCAGAATTAAAACGTCTTTATTTGAAGGCTGATAGACTCTTGTCTTCTTCTCTGTCAGGTGTGTCTCATTGAGTGTGAAGGCAACATCTCACCAGCCTCCTCCTGGGATCTCTGTCGCAAAGCAACCTTGTCGCCATTCTCCTCCATCTCGATAGGGGACGACATGCTGAAAAGGGCTCAGGAGGAGGTGGAGGCCCTGTTACCCGAGGAGGAGGAACAGGTGGAGGGAGGTTTGCCGGCTGCCTTGCAGAGGTTCAACCACGTGATGGACGAGAGGGATCTGGGCGGCCGGCTCAGCCAGCTGAACACCGCCTACAACTCCCATAATGCCCTGTCTCTGGAGGAAGAGGATGGGGAGGAAGCGGGGCAGGAGGAAGGGGCCGTTGACGTGGCGTCGAGAAGGCAGGGTGAAGTAGGGCTGAGCGTCTCCAAGAGGTTTGGTGGCTTCCTCAAAGGCAGGCATGGCTACAAGAAGCTGTTTTCTCCAGGACGGTCCTACCAGAAGAGGTATGGCGGCTTCATCGGCGTTCGGAAGTCGGCCCGCAAGTGGAACAACCAGAAACGTTTCAGCGAGTTCCTGAAGCAGTATCTGGGGATGAGCGCTCGTGCCACTGAGTTCAACAGCATGTCAGAGGACCTCACCCAGCAGAACGAAGTTTAGAAGATTGCACCTTTAAGCCTAAAACAATGTCCCTCAAGCATTTTCACTGATCTTTTTTTTTTTTTATTTAAAGAGTTGTCTTTATTGATCCCCCGAAGGAGAAATTCAGGGTGACACAGCAGCAGCAATTACAAGAATTACAATCTTAAATCACCACCCTGCAGAAATTGTTTTGCTTTGCCCATTCTTTCACCAAAATGATCTTCTTAATTTAAGTAACTACAACGTACTTAACAAAAAAAAACCCAAAACAAAACAAAAACATCTAAGCCAACAATGAGCTCTGAGAAATATCTGGCACACCTGTTAGTGTAATCGCAGCCTAAAGACATGAGGATAACAATTCTTCTATCGTTTTTCAGTCCCTAGTAATTATGTTACAAACCATTTGCCTTTAATTGTCATGGGTTTCCTAAAGATGCTCTCAACCACCTTAACCTTTCAGTGGATATGTCCATGTTAAAGGACCATGTTACATTTGATTAGCTGTCCTGTAACATCAGACACACTTCTCTTAATTGGCTGTTAGGGACATTGGCTCTCTGGGGTTTGGGGATCCTTGGGGATTATTGACTGGTTTCCAGTAAAATAAAGGATTCACTTTCATTGTTTCATTTCATCTGCCAAATGTGGGCATGATGAGAAAAGTTGTGATTATTCCTTTGGCGAACTCAGTTATATATTTTTGCAGATTATATTCATTTCTGTACTAGATCATGTAGGAAAATCAAACCTCTCCTTAGATGGGGATACTCAAGGCTAAATCTCCTGTCATGAAGACATGCCTTTTTGAGGTCCTTGGTGTTGAAAATGTATGATAATCTGTGGGCTCAGGCCTGGCAGGATCAAACTCTTTATTATACTACCATCTTGTGGTTAATGTGCATAACACAATCTGCATTAAACATTCAACATTCGTCAGTGGAGCCGTAGTCTGCCTAGGTATACAAATCCATTGGTTTATCACTGTGCCATTGAGACAGGGCTACTGAGAAAGGTTTAATTAACATATCCCTTCTTCGATCTGGTGCAAAATATAACAGCAACACCAAACTGAAAGACTATACAAGACTCAGTATTCATACTTGTATGCCAGTAATCTGTCTGCAAAACTAATGTTGTGTTTATAAAAGTGACCACGCTCTTGGTCTGGCTCTTGAAAGCAGACCCCAGCATACTGTATGTACCAACACTGTTTGGTATTTTCTTTAAACTGTAATGGTGTGAACTGGTTTTTGTTGCTCACTATGAAGACCTGTAAATAGCTGAATTTGAACATGTCAATAAAGATAGTTTACTATTTCCTTTGTGGCTTGTCATGCAGCAACTGATTCTGTGTCTTGAGGTGTTTTGTTCATAGTATTTATTGCCCTCATTTTACTGTCCAAGTTACCTAAGAACACATTCCTATTTAACCTACCAGAGTAATAACATTCTCATTTAACCAGGCCAGATGAAAAGGTAACTAATAACATTCTTATCTAGCCATACAAGTCAGGTAATACCACCCTCTTATTTAACCAGGCGACCTGAATAATCACATGTTCTACTTTAAACAGACTTCTTGACTAATAGCACACTCTTATTTAACCAGGCTAGCTGATCAGTTGAATAATAACATTTTTTTTTTATTTAACCATGCAACTAAAAAGACATTCTTATTTATCTAGGCTACTCAACTATAGAAAAACATTACTTATTTTATAATCGGGCTAGGTGATGAATCAGCTAAGGATACACTTTTACTAAAGCTAACTACTTGATGAGAACACTTTATTATTCCACCGAACTGATTAAGTAATTACACAACCTTCTGCTCAACTGATAAACACAATAATATTTAACAAGGCCAGTTGACTATGAATACACTTTTATTTAACCAGGTTTACAACTAAGTACACATTCCTGTTAATAAAAAAGCTTGCTAACTAGTTGACCTAGAATACATTCTTATTTAACCAACCAAATGCGGAATACGTAAGAAGTTGCAAGGAAGGGAGAGTTTCACACATTTTTATCTGGAAGCTGTCCTGTACAACCACAGTCTTTTAATGTTGGCAACTAGGCATCTCACTGGGGCTGCTGAGGATTTAAATGCCTTGCTCCAGGGCACTTTGAGAGTTGGCTCAGTTGAGGGTGGAAAGGGAATTTCTCATTCACTTCCCTATTCAACTTAGGCTATACTCAGCAGTCAGAGAATTTGAACAGAACAATGTACCAAACACAGGCAAGAATAAAAATATAAATTAGTAACTTTAAAAATATGGGCATGAAAGATAAGCCATTTGATACAAAATGAGTGGGCTCACTGGAGAGACTTTGCTACCCTTAAATGCACAGAACCTTAATTAATGTCATTAGTAACACCTGTGTTTACCTGCTATATACTGTCAAAATAGTTGCTGTGAAAAAGGTCTATTATGTTGTATCTGAGTTTCACTCTGAGTAATCACGTTGATGTGACAGCTGCTCCTCCTGACACCTCTCCCTCACTCTCCAATGGTCTAAATATTTTTTCAGAGGCTTTCTCACCCTGACAAGAATACATTTTGGGGGAAACACTGAGCAATGTTTATGTAATTTTGACATGGAAATTTTCACATTTTAGGATATTGAATGATAGCAATTATATGGGCTATCAATGGCTTCACTATTCATACTGTAAAAATATCAGTTAAAAATCCATATCAATCATGGTGACCTCTCCATGATCAAATTCTGATCAGACAGATACCAGACTAATACTATTACTAGTAGAACTGATAGTCCTGTACTGATGGGAACGTTTTTGAAAGCATAAAAGTGATTTAGCATGCTTTACGCACTAAATAAACATTTGCCTTTACTTTTGGAGCTTGTTGCTTGGACTGAGTAAATCACTGCCGTTATTTCAAAACATCAAACCTGAATTGAAGGCCTTTTCATAAAACTGCCAGCATATTTTCTACTGAATTTTTTGTGTCAGAGTGATTTTTTGCTGCCGTTTGGTTTTAATGTAAGTTTATTGCGTGTTTGCTAAGAGCGCCATAACTTCTTCTTATGAAAAACACAACATAAATGAAGTTTATGATTATTATTAACCTTTGGTATTTTCTTGACCTATTTTTAAAAGAGCAATTTTATTTTGAAAAAGCTTGGCCGGAAGTCTGTAGAGGCTGCTGCACACATGACAAATATTCTAGCCAATTTGTAAGGTGTCGCTACCATTCTTTGCTATCAGTTGATAGTTATTAAAAAGTATTAAATTACAAAAATGTATTCTGAATGACAGGAAATGAGGCCCTCATTCTAAAACCATAACAAAATGGGACACTATAATATAAACATGCTACAGCAATTGCGTTACTTTAGATGTCCCCTTAAATGCGCTCTTTATTTTCCATTTCTGTACTTTATATATTAGTCATAAAAACGTCTGTGAAATTTGTTTGTTTGACATGAGTTTGAAGATGACCGGAAGTTGAAGCTTTTCTTCTAGCTAGCTTAACATCGGTTTTGACTCTGGTGTAAACAAGAGTTTCTGTCATTCTGTGACACTATATTATTTACCTCGTATCATTTGATATTAAGGGCTATAATCGATATATCATAACATCTGTATTGGAGTGATTCGGTGAGTTTTCTGTCATTATAAAAATGAATGAAACGCCAGGGGAAAAGTTCGCTAACGATAACGTTTACTAGGGTAACAGTTAACATTAGCTGTGACATAAGCTAACGTTAGCTAGCTAGCAGTGTACCATAGTAAACTAGCTAAGTTTAATTTCAGCTGTTGCGTCAAAACAAAAATGTCAGAAAACTTAAACAAAATGCGCACAATGCTGAAGTCAGCTAATACGAGTTGTCTTTACGCTGACAGACAAGGATCATTTATGAAGGTGGAGGCATATAGCGAAAGAGTTGATGTAGTAACTGTACATAAGCTATAACGTTAGCTAGCTATGTAGCTAATGTTAACCAGGTAAACTTTTCAGCTGCGTTGTCAAATCTGCAAATAATCAAGTCAGTTCAAGCATGTCACCTTCAGGAGTAAAGTAAGTTAAACTGGGCCAGCTCCCCAGACCGTATCATATTTTGGCAACGTGTCAGTAATAACATTCCTCGATTTTCACGCCGCACTGTTAACCTAGTTAAGTCAAAACAGCAACTTGGTGACCAGCAGCGTGCTGTCATTGAGCAGCAGGGTCTGCATTATCAGCTATCTGTATAGACGCTAAACTGTGAAGTCAATACTGTGCACCATATTACTCACCTCACAGTCACCTTGAAAAGTACATTGCATTACTCTGTGTGTATGTTTGTGTGTCTTTATGTGTCTGGTTGCAGCAAGCACAGGCATGTGCAGCTGTGTGCGGAGCTCCAGGGCTCTGTCCCCTGCCCTGCTCCCCAGGCTGCTGCTGCCCCAGGCGGGGTGCAGGTCGGTCCACCGAGGCCTTTGGACCT
>OMKZ01037460.1:28502-45847 GCA_900302535.1 Neoniphon sammara | reverse complement strand
CTAGTTGGTTACTGCACTGATCACATTCAAGACAAAAAAATTACTACTCATTGTACTTACAAACTTGCTCGTTTTTTGTTTCATAATATTAATAATAATAATAACGATAAACTTACTCAGAAACAAGGTTCACAACATAAGACATGACACAGCAAAAGCAGTAGCCCTGCATGAAACAGTTACAGATTATACAGGCCCACAAGACAAACAAAACAGGATGACACCCCCTCACTAAAACCCTCATAGCAGCCAAGAAAAAAAAGGGAAGAAATCTTGAGAAAGACTACACATAGAGGGGGGCTCTTCCTGGCCAGCCAGAAGTGCAACAGGTGCTGACCAACGCAGGTACACGCACATGTAACATACATACACACCCATGTACACATAACTGAATATGTAGTCATTTGGGCTGTTCTCTCTCCTCCTCCCCCATGACTTTGATTGGATGTTATTAGCCTCAGCTGAGGGGGTAATTTGATTCCAGATGGTCAGGAAAGAGCTTTGTGTGGTTTGAGATCTGCTGAGTCATATAATTTTTTGTGTGTGTGTGTGTGTGTGTGTGTGGTTTCAGGCTATGTGAAGACAGGCTCTGTGTGTCTGGCCCAAAACCAGGATCGCTTCCTCTCTTTGAAGCGCCTGGCATCAAGGCTAAAGTAAGACCCCTCTGTTCCTTTCTGGCTGGATATTTCACTTTCACATTCGCATGTTGGACTTTTAGCTGATTCACTTACAGTGAGTAGGCAGGTTGACATTCAGTGTCTTGCTCCAGTACTTTAACAAGGCATGATTTGAATTGGACATATAGTTTTTCCACACCTGCTTTCACAAAGAACTGTAGAAAAAAGATTTTCTTTGGTGATGGGTAGCATGTGGTATTGAATCTTTGACACCCCCCACTCCCATATCTTCTTTTTCTAGTTGAGCTAAGATGCTCCTCTTTTGAAAAAAATCGAGTATCAGTGTTTTCTACAAGTGCTGGCTTCCCCCCAGATGGCCTTGACTCTTTTGCTGACAGTCAGTTTTCTGAAATCGATCACTGTATTTGTGGAAAGAGTCTGAGTTTCCTGATAATTACATCGTAATTTAATTTCTGTTAGTTTTAGCACTCAGTGCAGTAGGAACAAGCTTGTCTTATCTCATGCATTTAAACAGACTCCTGTGAATTGTGAATGTGAAAACCAAAGTGAAATTGTTTTCTTCTGATGTGTTTATAACAGTGTTTTCATTATTTAATTGTATATTAATGGAATTAAGCTGTCCAAATGAATGAATAGACAGCAAATAAAATGTCTTTTTTTCCCAAAAACTATGAAAAAAGTTTCCTCAAGGGAGCATGACCCTGAGTCCCTGTAGCTGGATACTTAGGATGGATCTCAGTAGTGTACTCGTGGGAAACAGTGCTGAGGGTCAAGTGGACAAAGAAGAACTATTTTCCATGTCTAAAGTAGAGAAATTTCGTCTCCTCAGGAGAAAGGTGGTGGCTGTTAAAGTGTCTGGTGGTATTGTGCAGTAGGACTTTGTGCACAAAGTTATTTTTCTATGGCATCACCAGGCTATATCCTACTGTTGTACTTACTGTGAGTCACTTTGGATCAGCTTAATGTATAAATTCTGAATGTAATACAAAGTGACTTCAGTAGTTGTACCAGTAATTGTATCATCTGTGACCTCTGACCTGCAGAGGTGTCGGGCTAAAGCTGTATTTGGGGTCACATTACAGCACTTTACTGATTCTTGCCCTCTTTTTTTATAGCTAAGAGGTTCTTTGAAGCCAGACATGTTAATAATTATATTAATAATAATGATAAAATTTATCCCACTGCACATTGGGATAGGCTACAGCCCCCCGCATGTGTGAGTGTTGTATATTTGAATAAATACCTGCACGCTTTAATATTATACCATTAGACACTTAAACTGTATACATGCAGTATGTAATAAAAGGGCTTAGTAGCTGCAAGAATACTAATGCTTAATAATGCTCATTTTTAGGTATTGGCTGTCATTTATGTAATTTGCACATTGTCTCATGTAGTTTTAGATGTCAGGCTTCATTTTTTCTACATTATGTAGAAGCCATTTGCAGCAATCATTTTTGTCTGATATGAAAAACTTCTTGCACAGACTGGAAAATTAAGTAATTCTCCACAGTAAACAAGCTGCCTTATTTATTATTTCAGAAAAATATTTTTTTTTATTGTTACACTATTGTTAAATGACCAAAAAAATCTAACATGTTAAAACCTTTCATTAGGTACAGCAGGCATGTAAAAAATGATAGAAAAGTAATGAAAAACACTTGTAGACACTAGTCAACAGGCTGTAACTTAAAGTTACACTGACATTGATGTTTATTAAAATACATGTTTCTGCATATTGCATTGTGGGAAGAGTTCACAAACATAGGTGCTAGTTGTGTACTACTTTTCTCTCTCTCTCTCCCTCTCTCCCCAGGGTAATGGGGATCAATTGTAACGTCATTAAGCCGAAGGAGGTGGCCAAGCTCCACCCCCTGGTGAACATCCATGACCTTGTGGGGGCGCTCCACCTCCCAGGCGATGCCGTGGTCTCGCCACCTGACATTAACCACGCCCTGGCTGTGGCTGCTGCTGGACAAGGTGAGGGATTCAAACTCACAACCTGCCTTGGAGTGCCAGTCTGTTGTGAGGGGAGACAACCAAGGCATTGTGATCTAGAGCAAATTTGATTTTGACCATCGTAGAGAAATGTGTTATTAGTGTCACAGAGATATTCTAGTTTTTAATACATATATTTTTCTATTCAGTTTTTTTGTTTATCTCTCTCCACCTTTACCTCTGTTCTTTTATTTTTATTCATATTTTTTTTTCCTTTTCATACCGTTTGCTCAAAATACATAATAATAACAATCATTTTGAAAACGAAATTATTGCCTTATTCTGTGCTTACATAATTGTGCTTTTAAGTAGAAATGCTTTTGGCTGGTTGTGGTGGTGCAGGCTGCTCAGGGAGAAAACAGTGGTTTTCAGCCTTGGGGTTGCAACCTCTCCATGGATCATGAGATATTTGTGGGTGTCACAATTTGAGATATGGAAACATAGAAATATATTGATTTTTTTTCCACTGTTGTGATAAATACCCTATTATATTGAAGTTAATGAATAATTGCAGCTGTTGCAGTTTTTCAATAATTATTAAGTAAAAAAAAGCCTAAAAACTGAGAATCTAGCTGCTGTAATTTTTAGGCAGAAAATGAAGTACATTGTATTGTATTGTACTTAATTTATTATTATGGTAATAATAATATTAAGAAGAAGATCTAGACAAATTGAAATTAACTATAAAAAATTAAGTCAGTGTCTTTAGGGGTATAGTGAGTATCAAAATGCTGAATACATTCGTACAAGTCTTAAGTGTTTTATTATTTGTATTAAAGTTAGTTTGTTTTAAAGATTGTTTGGGGAAAATAGTGGTGGAGAGCCTGGAAACAGCATGAGTGTTTTAGTTTCCCTTTCTCTCTCTGCTGCCTCCCCCACTCCCCTACTCCTCTTCCTCACCCCTGTCGTTCTTTTCCTCCTTCTCTTCCTCCTCCTCCTCCTTCCTTGTCCTATCCAGGAGTGCAGATCCTGGAGCGAACCAGTGTCCACCAAGTTCTGGTGGAGAAGGGTCACGTGATGGCGGTGGAGACTGACCGCGGCTCCATCGAGTGTGAATACTTTGTCAACTGTGCTGGACAGGTGAATCTCGGGCTCGATGGGAGACTTAGAGGGGAGCAGCAGCAGAGTCCCGACAGTGAATTACAACACGGCTGAGGGGAGCAATGTGGGAAGGATGAATGGATAGAAACAGCGAGATGGATAGATGAATGGATAGGGATGTGTAGATAGTTACAAAACTAAACTAAGTAAAGCTAAATAAGATTAGAGAGAAAAAGACAGAATAAGTAGTCAGGTCTGATACCTAGCTAAGTCATAATAATGGATAATCACAGTCTGAACTACATAGCAGTCATTAGAGTGCATACTTCCACCAAGTCTGTGCAGTGGCCATGATTATGCAGTTCCAAATGTCAGATTTTTTAAAAAATTCTTCCATTCCCTGTTACAGACTTACTTTACATGAGGAGATGCTCACAACCGAAATGGGACATGAGTTGTACCTGCTCAAAAATGTACTACTTTTAAGCACTTGAGCTGATTAAGGCAACATCATGTGGCCAGTCAGCACAGAAAATGAGTTCTTCAGTGCGTCCCTGTTGTTTGATTTTGCCAGTAATGGAGGGTTTAGTAGGCCTTCCTACTTACATGGTGCTGCGTGAATCTGTTCATTTGTTTGTTCCCCATGACCAACCTTTCTACAAAGCTTCATGTAAGACTATTCATAAGTTTTGGAGAGATTATGCTAACAGACAAGCAAACAAATGGAATGGGGCAAAAACTCTGCTGAAGCCTGTTTGTGGATGTACTCAACAATGTTCAAGGGCTCACAATCTTTCTCACAACTGTTTAGCTATATACATAAGTTGGTAGACCACGGAAATAATAACTATGTCCAGAGCAGCATATAGATAATTTGCTCTGTGTCTGTACTACAGTGGGCCTATGAGCTGGGCCAGGCCAGTGAGGTGAAGGTGTCGGTTCCTCTTCATGGCTGCGAACACTTCTACCTCCTAACCAAACCTCTCCAGGAGCTCCTCCCACCCAGCACGCCAGGTCTCAAACACCAAACACACCCTCTGCATTACAGTGTAGGAGCAAGACCTATTGACCTATTCACCACCACATGAAAGGTTTTCATATAGCAGCCACAGAGGCTGATGGATTCTAAAATACACCAGTCACTTTTACTATTTTCTGAGACAAATATGATATTGGGAAGAAGAAAAAAACTTCCTAAAGTCAATTGGTTACCTGCCAAACTTACTGACCCGACACAGGCAAAGTCTACTGGCATTTACAGGACTATTCACTACTAATTTCTATGAAGTGCACTTCCTAACTGACCACCAACAACAAAAGGTCTTATATGCACTGTACCGTTTATACACCACTGAAACTATAAGAGTGGTTCTTGGGGTTGGGCTCATTCAGGTCACAAGATGATTTATGGAATATGTATTTCTTTCTAATATACAATGATTCATCGTGTTTTTAATCTTTGTGTTGAATTCTCTTTTTTCTATGAAATAATGAGTGTTTGCCACCTCTGGGCTACTTCCATTTAGTAACCCGTGATATGGCCTGAATAGAGAAAATGAAAATCATTATTTGCTGTCAAAATGAACTTTCCTGCATGTTTATGCCTATTGCATGAAAACACAAATTAGCCTCACTTTAGTTGGGGAGTTGGGGGTGTGTGCGAGCTGAAAACATTGAGTTACTGCTTTGCAGCCTTGTTAAGTTGCAATGAAATCTGTACTCCAATAAACGGTACAGTTCCAGAGGAGGTGGTCTAACTAAGCCTGTGTCCTGTCTCCAGTGGTGATGGATATGGATGGCAGGATCTATGTACGGCCGTGGCAGGGAGGCCTGCTGTCAGGAGGCTTCGAGAAGAACCCCAAACCCATCTTCACCGAGGGCCGCAACCAGCTGGAGATCCAGAACATGCAGGAGGACTGGGACCACTTCGGTAATGGAAGGAGGGGAATGGAGGTGGGGTGGAGGTCAAATAGGAAGTAGGATTCAGCTGTTATAGCTCATTTACAAAGTATTCACCTTAAAACAGCTACAGGGGATCCAGAATGTGGCGGGTGGCCTGGAAGACATCAGTTTGTGCTTGAACCCTGAATGACAGAGGTGGTTTAGCACACATTTTTAGTGTATAAGTAGAAAATTTGTAGTGCAGATATATTGCAGTTATGCAGTGGACCAGGATTCCCTCGAGTTTGGACTGAGCTTGCAGCAGTGTTTGTGGTCAAACTGGTGTGAAGGATCATGTGATGGTTTTATAGTGGGACTGAGCTGTGTCTATTTTTAGGCAACAGTTAATGACCCAATCTCACTTCCCTTCTCTTGCCTCTACCCCTAGTTTCAGAGTGCCCTCATAACCTGCCATGTAGCTGTTGGTTTTTTACCCCGTCAGGACTAGGCCTGTACAATTAAACATGTATGATATTATGAAATTAGTTTCCATGATTAATAATCAGAGAGCTTTGGTATATGTTGCCAATTTCTTGGAGCACTTCATTTTCAATATCTGCTGCAGTTGAAAAATGTTAATGTTTGAAGCCAAAGGAGTGGTAAAATAATATGTTTCTCAAATCATCCAGACAAGTAATCACAATTAAAAATCATGATTACAATATCTAGAAAAACAGTATCTAGCAAAATGATTTGAGCTATTATTGTGCAGCCATAGTCAAGAATTTTACTCAGAGAGACATAATGATTGAGCAGGTACGGGTTCAGGGGGTTTTGCTCATTGGAACTTTGACAAGACACATGGCTCCTGTGGGGATTGAACATTTGACCTGTTACTTATTAGATGATTATTTTAAACACAAGGCCATGTTGCCAAATATAAAACAGCGCAAGGCCTGTAACAGTCATTACAATAATGAAAGAACACAGAGATTTGAGGGTTTGGTAGAAGATAACAAAAGTAGTTAGTAGTTGATTCTATTTGAAAGGAGTTTCCCCAATTACCAGGCCACCCTGCTGTCCCAAATACTATTGATGGATCCAGAGTTCAAGAGTCAAGTATGTCTTGTGGCAGATACATCAATGAGGGTAATGTGAAACACTAGCTGATGACATTTGAAAGCCTTGGTCTTATTGAATTCTGCGGATTCAACGCACAGAATAGCTGAAAACAGATGGAGTGACATTCCTACGAAAGCTGTGTGTTCATTAGTTTGGCATTTTGGTAAAAATTTGTGTCAGGTACATTTTTGTAGTTTATGAGCAATTGCTTCATGAGCCCCCAATAATTCTATGTGGATCACAGTAAAAGATATACTAGATGTATACTTTAAAGTACCAAAACATTTTTTTTAATAAAATATGCCAGTTTAATGCTAGTTTAATTAACATGTACATGGAAGTACAGATGAGAGACTGACCCTGCTGAATTGTTGCAGTGGGTTCAGGGTTGACTGGTGATTTACTGCACTCTGTCTAACACATTGTCAAGCTGCATGAAGGCGTCTCAGATAGCTGGTACCACCAGGCCAAGGTGAGAGAGAGACTGTGTCCTCTTGGTGTATTTTAAACTGCAGTGTTAGAAGCAGCCGGCAGGACAAACTAAATGATCTGGGTATTGCTGTACAGCAGCAGTCCAACATTAGTTCAATTTCTGCTGCAGAGGCACTGTCATAATAAGTCAGCTGGTCCCCAGGTAGAACAAAAATGCTTCGTACTTCTGCATCTTACATCTCAAATTGGTCCTGACTGCATAACCTAGACCTTTTTTTTTTGTTTCAAGACCTTCAAAAGTTTGAGAATTGCAAAGAAAAATCTTTATTATTTCAGAAGCAAAAACTTGAATTCTGTCTCCTCTGGAGAGTTTACCTCTCAAGTTTATAAATACAGTTTTTAGTTTTGCTGCTGAAATGTTCAGCGATATTTGCTGCAGTGACATTACTGTTTGCATGGAAACATTTAAAAATGACCGAAAAGCCTCTCTAATCTTTAAAGTAAATCATTGAAAAAAAAAACACTCAAATTATGGGGGAGCTAAGGCGAGCTCGGTTCCCCTGGAAAGGATATGAGCTCCCCTGAAAGCCTACTTTGACAAATTTAGGGGGAGCTCCAAAACACTGCCCATTTTTGTGTCACGTTTTGATTTTATGTGCATTAAGGTTCCTGAAATAAATGATAACAGTGAAAATATGTCAGTGTTGTGTTTATTTGCTGGGTAGCTGTTTTGTTTAAATTCTGCTTGGTTGTATTCAGGGAACGCATAAAGATTTATATGTTAAATACGTACATCAGTACAAAACACAATAAAGAAATCACCTGGAAAGCTCGTGCTGCTCAAAATAATAATATAATAATCGTCAGAGCCGATCCGCGCATCACTACACCCCACACACACCTGGCAGAGATCTGCACTCTTCTCATTGCACTCATCTAGTTTGATAATAATATGTTTATCTTTGAAAATTACAGGTTTTGTCAATGGAAAATGTGTATGAACTCTGTTGCTGTCCTCCATGTACAGAGCCGATGCTGAGTGCCCTGCTGAGGAGGATGCCTGGTCTGGAGTCAGCAGAGATCCACCAGCTGGTCAACTGTCCTGAGTCCTTCACCCCTGACATGCGTTGTCTGATGGGGGAGACCCCAGGCGTGTCTGGCTACTACGTCCTGGCTGGGATGAACTCCTCTGGCCTGGCCTTCGCTGGGGGGGCTGGCAAGTAAGAATGAGTTACTTCAAACAGATTGTATTGGCTGTAGAATGGCTGTAGGTATTACTTGAAGAGGCAAAAATTACAGACATCTTTTGAAGAGTTTCATTCTAAACGCCGTGTGTGCCCTTCAAAAATACTGTACTTGCAAAACTCTTTAATATCCTGCACTGCCAACTCCTGTCAGCATGTTTAAGAATGAGGAACCCATTCTATACTTCAAATCCAGTTGAGATTATCCGCCTTATGAAGTCCCTTATGGTTGTCAGATGTGATGGATTGTGTACTGAACTGAAGAGAAAGCTGCTGAGCAGGCCTAACTCCCACCTATCTTTAACTGTTGGCTGATTTAAGGTGCTAATTATCCTAACTGCACCCTTATAGGGTTTCCTTAGCTAAAGAGGCAAAGTTAGCAAAGGGAAAGTTGATAACTCTGTATCCCAAACCTTTCCTTTCCTTTTCTTTCTTTCTTTCTTTCTTCACTCAGCAGATGGACCTCTCTTTATCTTGCTGAGGCTATGCTCTTAGATTCTTTCTCTCGCTCAGACCTGACAAATTGATGGCATCCACGTGATGAGAATCATGGCTTTGCATAAATATCTGTTAATGATGATGTGATACTGTTAAACTCTTGACTGTTCCTGTCCACCTGCTTTGCTTGCTCACCCTCCTCACAGATGAAACCTGCACTGTTAAGGTTGGAGCTAGCCGCATTAGTAAAATAAACTTTGACTCGAGGATATAAAATGGTAGTTTTAAACATGAGTTCATCTTCTCCACACAAGTTGATGCCTGTGGCTCCTTTTGTGTAATATGCTGTGAGAAAATTCTCTTGAGTGAAGCTGCTTTCAACACTGGTTATAACCTTTACTCAAATCATACAAGCACACAAGCTTAACATTCTTCTTTGTTCCTGCAGTGGAAGATAAGTCTACAGTGCTCCCCTGCATTACTATTGACACTGATTTAATTTTACCATGCTGTGCAATGCACCCACTGTAATAAATATATAGTACTTGCACATTTATTGCAGACTCTGGGCTTATTTGTATCAAGGCGGCATGGAAATTGACCTAGATAGCTGCCTTGGATTTCTTAGTGCAAGAGAAACCTTGCCCTGATGATCTGTGGTGTACTTCAGTATTACTCTGGTAATATTAGGTCTGAACCCCAGCAGTGAGAGATCACTGTTTGAAAATTTGAACGTCAGTACCCAGAAGTCATGCATGACGTCAACAAAATGTAGACAGCACACTCTCGATGCCAACGTTTTGATTTAGTATTTCATGCGCGCTGAATAGATTTTCTGCCAGCTGTCAAACCTGAACAAACATGCCAAAAACTCTGAGATTTTTAATGTGGCAAGTGGGCTTTATTTATGATGTCTCAATAAGGGGGAATGGGCTGCTCTTGTTGAGATGTTATGAATCCCACCCGTGTTCTGGGCTAGATACACCTACATGGTTATGGTTGGGTGAGGGCTTCCCCAGCTATCATATAAGTCTCTATTTTGAAATTGCAGAATTTTCATTGTTTTTGTTGTTTTTTGATGGCTGTGCAGCCCTAATGGTGTGTTCTTTGCTTTGGTGTCCAGGTACCTGGCAGAGTGGATGACGTATGGCTACCCCACCGCCAATGTCTGGCCACTGGACATCAAACGCTTTGGCAACCTGCAGAGCAGCCGAACCTTCCTGCGACACCGAGTCATGGAGGTCATGCGTGAGTGACAGCTTTGTGTCAGTTAACATGTTTGGCGTTCAGCCAATGCTCTTATCCTGATGAACTGATAACCAGCAGGGGTTCAGTAGGTTCCAGTGTCTTGCTTAAGTGCAGTTTATTGATTTGATGGACGTATTGGCTCCTGCAGGGATTGAATCCACAGTCGATCCCACCGTGCTTATAGCTGAGGCAGATTACTCGTCGTAGCATCTGAGCAGGATGGGAAATTAACATAAACTATTAACTAAACAAATACTGGTCCATACTGGCTGCGGTTGGTTAGTGTACTCTGTGACTACCCAAACATATTATAGACTAGAAATCTACTTGACTGGTAAACTGTTAACACCCAACATTGCCTCTATGAAAAACATGTTGCTTCCTGCCTTAGTGAAGACCCAACACAAACAACTGAAAGACCTCAGCCCCTTGATGGAGCCTTATGAATCTCATAAAAAAGTATAATAATGAAGGAAGCATTAGAGTAATAGTGTTTTAATGGAGATTATCCAACTTTTAAAGCCCCTCACGCTTCTCAGATATAATGGATGATATAGTGAAATGAAGCGTAGGTTGCCTGAGGAGACCTTACTTTCACCTGTGACTGACCTATGCTTAGTATCCTGCATTCACCCAAATGATCTGTGGTGTTGACCCTGGCAATGTTAATTCTGTGTGTCTGTGTCCAGCCCTGTTGTATGAACTGAAGGTTCCACGTTGGGACTTCCAGACTGGGCGTCAGCTGAGGACGAGCCCTTTATACGACCGGCTGGACACCCAGGGAGCTCGCTGGATGGAGAAACACGGCTTTGAGAGGCCCAAGTACTTTGTCCCAGCAGGGAAAGGTGCACATAATTGTCTAACAGCGTAATGCATTGCTTTCATTTTCAGCTCTTTGCGTGGGAACATTATAGTTCTTTCCAGTGAGAATCAAGCAACCAAATCATTTCATTAAGTTCATTGCGAGGCATTTGCCAAGTTTTCAAATACAGTAAATGTCAGAAGAACTAGTAATACTTGACATGTCATACAAAGACCTACAGCATTTTCTGCTAGATTTGAGACTGTATGTTCAGTTCTCTAATAAATGCCCAGACATTAAAGTTACTGTTGGTATGTGGTAAAGAACAATATGCAGTAGGTGCAGCACTGAAGTACCCACAATCCCATTAAAGAACATTCTTGAGGGTATGATGGCTTTTATGCAACTTGACTAACACTAGAATACTGTCTGCAGGGTTTTCTCCAAAGTAGTGTGTGTATAGGAATAAAAAGGGAGAAAAGAAATTGCTGTTTCCCTGATTACCATAACATTTGTCGTAACAATCTCTAAAGCACAACTAGACATACCATTATGGAACAAAAAGGACCTGTGAATGATTTTTTTTTTTTTTTTACTTTTGAAAGTGTCTGCCTGAGTAGATTTACTTACTGACTCAGCTGTGATTCAACTGGTGGCGCCTCAGAAAATCCCACCTTATATTCCAGCATACAATACAACATAAATCATGGTCCGGCTATAGGTAGTGAATCTTAAATTCCCTAAAGTGTAGCCTGTTTTCTGTGTGTGTTCAGATCTGCTGTCTCTGGACCAGAGTAAGACCTTTTACAAACCAGACTGGTTTGACATCGTTGGAGCAGAGGTGAAATGCTGCAAAGAGGCGGTCTGTGTCATCGACATGTCCTCCTTCACCAAGTTTGAACTGAGTGTGAGTCACAGTGCACTTTGTAGAAGTTAGAAATTATGGCTGGCTTTCATGTGCCACCTTCACTGTAAGTTGGCATTTTCATAGTTATTCAGTCCAGTTTTCTTTTTTTTTTTGTTCTACAAGATGACATTTTCATCCACCAGATTTGTGATGTTTTTTTTTTTTATTTACCCAACACGTTGGCTATAATTAGCCATTTATTACTTGTAGAATAGAAAAAAACTCCCAACAAATGTGTTGTTACCCAAAGTCACTGGTAGAGTAGACAACAGCTGCAATAAATAATTTGCCAGCATTTCAGGTATTTAAAAAAAAATCCAGATTTCTTTTGAAGATGCTTGATGAAATCAGTAAAGCACAGATGTAACACATTTTAGCTCATGATATAATAAAAATCATTTGGGCATAGTGTTGTTGTAATGAGGAACTATTGGAGTGGAACTTTTGGTGATGGAATATTTAAATGATCTGTTATCCATTCAGAGATGTGTGATTATCTTGTTTTATTTATTTTTTTTTGCTGTGGCTGGTGCTTCTCACTTGTCTGAGTGAAGTGCATGGAGATCTACACTGTTGTCCCCCCTGAAGTGCCCTGACTAACCTGTAGGAATCACTAGTGCAGCATTATAAGGACATGCCCCCTCACTGGCTTCCCACCCACGAATCCTGCCAATTTCTGGGTGCTTCTCTACCCTGCTTTTTAATTTTAAGATTGTATTTAATCTCTGTTGCATTTGTGTTACTGCAGACTATATGCAGAGTTCTACAATCTTCTTGCAAGTTCATTGATGAAATATTTTGATCCTCAAAATGATTTGCAGAGTAACAAAAATTATGCAAAAATATAATTCAGTTTACTTATACCTACCTATCATACTTATCAGTGCATAAGTAGAATAAATCCAGCACATGTGACAGATCATTGCAGAGCAACAGAAAGGTGCAGCACAGTGGTGCTCCACCATATGGCATTGAGGCCTAAGAGTCTGCAGGTTTTCATTCCATCCAAACACTACAGCAGTTAGTTTCACTAATTAGTTCCTCCTCGATGGTTGAAGGTGTTTTAATTAGTCAGAGAAAAGTTTGTTGTCCTGTGCACAGCTGCACTTACTTCTGGCTGCTGGCAACACGCCCAGAAGTAATAGGAAAAGCTGAAGTGCGCGTATAAAATATCCAGTGGTATACCAAAACACCAGACCAGCTTGTCCGACATCGCATGTTAATTAGCGTTGGACCTCAGTGGCACATGGTTCAGAACCAATGATGCAGCAGTAACACATTATCTCTTTTGAAATGAACCAACTTAACTGAATGTGTTAAGTGTGATCCCGGCCTGAACCTTCTGTTCTGTCCTGCTGTCCCAGTCTACGGGCGACCAGGCCTTGGAGCTGCTGCAGCATCTGTGCGCCAACGACCTGGACGTTCCCGTCGGACACATCGTCCACACAGGCATGCTGAACGAGAGAGGGGGCTACGAGAACGACTGCAGTGTGGTCCGACTCAGCAAGAACAGGTCTGATCATCTGTTTACTCAAAGCTAAATAGATATGCAGGGAACTTATATTGGGATGTTAAATTCATACAGACACAGTGAACTGATGCAAAACCCTATGATAAATTGACATGTATGGAACTGATATACAACAGGTGCTCTTTAATTGTTTAATTAAATATCCTGCCACAAGATTGTTTGGAAAGTATGCAAACATTTGAGGGACATGGCACCATGTTGGAAGTGTGACAGTAAAGTCTACGATTGTTTGTTGGCTTGTTATCAGTGGTATTCTATAACATTATCCCCTTTTCCCTGTACAGCACAATTTGAACCCGTTACCGCACACCAAAATGGGTATTTTCTGTGGTCAGGGAGGAACAGGCGACAGAATCAACCTTTAGTTTGTTGTCATTCTTCCACCATGGTGGCCTGTCCTACCATCCACCAACCTAACTACCATTCATGTATCCTGTGACAGACTATACTACTCGTTTAGTCTTAAATCGGGGTACTTGCACTTTTGTCATGTAAGCGCCATAAAAAAAAACAACTGATAAAACATGACATTTTGTTTGAAGGCTGAGTTAAGCTTCAGTGCTGTATGCCTCGATATCCTCTTTCACAGATGGATGACATTAGCTGAAGATGTTGATGCATCTCTAAGCCTTCAGAATGTTCAGTGCTAATGGAACGTTGAAGAGTTTTTTTTTTCCAAGATATGTCAGTTTGAAAAATGTGGCATCCGGTCATAGAAAATGATGTCTGGCATGAAAATAAAACTAACTTTTAAATATTGCTGAAGTTACTAGTCCCCTTGACAAGCACGATAGTAATATTTTAAAGAATTTAATCGGCCATGTATTCATTTATTTAGTTGAGCAGTGAACATCAGGACACAGTTGTTTTCTGATGTATGTAGATAGTATTTTGGATTGAAGCCCTTGATTTATTTCTGCTCTTCTTCCCCCTGTCTCTGGCTTCCTCTCCAGTTTCTTCATCATCTCTCCGACAGACCAGCAAGTCCACTGTTGGTCCTGGATGAAGAAACACATGCCCAGTGACCCACAGCTCCACCTGGAGGATGTCAGCTGGAAATACACCGGTCAGCACACACAAACATTAGAATTACCTTTACAGTGCAAATACTATTAAAACTGATGCAGTTTATTTTCCCTGTATTAGAAATAACCTACTATTGCTTTGTCAAAATGGAATTTTTAAAACCTGCAGAATTCTCAGCAACCATGTTGTAAAGTCAGTGTCATAGTGCCCTACAAAAGTATTTGTCCCTGGTTCAGTAGTTTATGGAAGGAGGGAAAAAGAATTGACACCAAAGTTTGGTGCTTATCTCATTATTTTGGTGTGGAGGGTTAAACAACTTGCAGTTTTCATCAGAATGAAGTTTCAGCACACGACTTCTGCTCACTCCAGGTCCTCTCTATACATTTTCATGGGCTTTTCGTGTTCAGGGTGTTTCCTGCCTTGTTTATATGAAGCAACATGTGAACTATCTGTCATTTATTTCTGATGGCATTTGATTTGCGATTCTTAGGGTTTCAGGAAAATAAATTAAGTCAAGTTAAATTGTACTGTGCTTTATCACAAGCATGTCTCAGAGGGCTTACATAGTATATCATATACCATAGTACAACACTATAAATTAAATTAACCGTTTCCATCACTTTTAATATTCATTGTTCCATTCCATGAAAGTACAGAGGGTGAACCTTTTGTGGTATTTTTTGTTTAATTTCTTTACTGGTTCCATATAAAATTAGAGAGAAGAAACCACACTGTGCAAGTGCATCCTCTGTGTTTTCAAATGTAGTGATGGAAGGATGTTTATCACTCAACTGACTAAAGTAGTTTTTTTCTTTTTTTTTTTTGACCCTAGGCAACAGTTTTCCAATTCTTTCTAAAACTTACCAGCCACTCTCACTACATTACCACAGATGTTTAGAATAGAATATAACTCCAAACAATGGCTGGTTACTTGCCAAAGAAACTTTTCGAGCTTTCTGTAATGGAAAAATCAATCCAGTCAACAATTCTAAAATCAGTAGGGAAAGATGCAGGGTGCTTTGTTAATCAGAGGTCTTTCCTAAGGTGTTTTTACCTCGATCCTTGACTCTCCACAGCTCTAAATCTGATTGGACCTCGTGCCATGGATGTTCTGGCTGAGCTGTCATATGTCTCCATGACACCCGACCACTTCCCCTCCATGTTCTGTAAGGTAGGAAACAAACAAGTTGCTGTAATAATTATAACAGTGCTAGTAGTAGTAGTAGTAGTAAAAATAGCAATAGTATTTGAAGGTGTTACAGCAGTAGTAGTGGATGCAGTAACTGTAGTGGTGGTAGTATTGTTAATAACAGCAGAAGTCATCTTTAGAAAGGCACTGTTGACAGTTGACTAGTGGTTGTTGGTCTATTTTTCAGAAGTATCTGACCATGTGTGTGTGTGCCCATTTGTTTTTACAGGAGATGAGTGTGGGCTATGCCAACGGGATTAGAGTGATGAGTATGACTCACACTGGGGAGCCGGGATTCATGCTCTATATCCCCATAGAGGTGAGATCTGCTTACAGCTGGACACACACGTACATATTTCACATGTACATGTCATTATTTAGAGCAAATCATGACGAAAAATTCATTTTTGAGTGAACTATTCCTGTACAGCGCTTTGTTAGTTTTAAGAAAGTGTTATCCAAGTTTAATGTTATTAGTATTTCTCTCTGCCTCTGCCCCTGTCAGTATGCGCTGCATGTGTACAACGAGGTGATGTCGGTGGGTCAGAAGTATGGGATTCGGAATGCAGGGTACTACGCTCTGCGCAGCCTACGCATCGAGAAGTTCTTTGCATTCTGGGGTCAGGACCTGGACGCCTTCACCACTCCGCTGGAGTGTGGACGAGAGTTCAGGGTGAAGTTTGACAAGGTCTGTTGCCACCCCAACTGTCCGACTACATCATTTAATGTCCTAATGCTGCATTCACACTGTGGTAAAAAAAAAAAAGAAAAAAGAAAAAAGAACAGCCTACACCAGTGGGCATTATTGGATGCCATTCAACAGCAAACTGTCTTCTTGTTACCACGGTGATTTTGATAGAACATGTTCCACTGTTCCATGTACACTGTTGCAGTATAAATCAGTCTATTAAATAGCATTCATGACAGTGCATTTTCAATATTCCATTTAAGTTCAAACAAGGTTTATCTTGCATAAATAATCCGAAGCCAGGCAGAGAATTGGAATAATTTGGCTTAAGCCTAAATTTGGCTGTACTGTACACCTTTTTCTCCTTGCTGCCACAATTTTCAGAACAAAAATGGTATTTTTTATTTTTCATTTTATTTTATTTTATTTTTTTGCTTCTGGTGATACTTTATCTTTTTTACTCACTTTGCTATACTTGTGAATACCTGGCTTTTCCTCTTCCCAAAGATTTAAGATAAATGCTGGGGATGTTCAACTTATGTTTCACCAAGTTGTATCTACGGGCACAATAGCTGGCACTTTACGGCAGCACTGGTGGAGTTCACCATGCAGCACAGCTTTGGAACCCTGCAGTGTGCAGTCTGTATCACAGACTGCTTTAAGAAGAGCAGCAGAGCACAAAGTCCTCAGCAAATTCCCTCTCTTTTGTTATAATTTTCATTACTGATAAATTGTATGAAATTAAAAGGCAGTCATTGTTTCCCTTGCGGTGCTCTTGTATTCCTCCCAGCACAGTTGTACTGTGTGTGGAGTCACTTCAGATTCAAAACTTCGCAGCAGATGACTGGTGGGTTCATCCTTAAGGCAAAGTTCCACAACATCTAACACTATTTCATTTATTTCCCTTCTCCTTCCTTCTCCCCCCACTCTCCCTCTCCTCCACCAGAACACAGACTTCCTGGGTCGTGAGGCCTTGCTGCAGCAGCGTCAGGATGGCGTGTATCGCCGCTTCGTCATGCTGGTTCTGGAGGACCACGACACGGAGCTGGACCTGTGGCCGTGGTGGGGCGAGCCCATCTACCGTAATGGCCTGTTGGCCGGCACGACCACCAGCAGCGCTTACAGCTACACCCTGGAGCGTCACGTGTGCCTGGGCTTCG
>OMKZ01037460.1:17434-28472 GCA_900302535.1 Neoniphon sammara | reverse complement strand
CTTCGTGTCGCCTCCGCCAGGCCCCGAGGGGCTCCCCACGGCGATCACTCCAGACTTCATCAACCGTGGAGACTACGAGGTGGACATCGCCGGCCAGCGATACCCAGCCAAAGCCAAACTCTACCCCTTCAGCTCCCTCTTTGCCCAGCAGAAACGGCGCAAAGACGAACTGGAGCTCAGCAACCTGCAGGGGAAGTGATGAGGTGTGATGGGAGGCCTCTCTCTGGTTCCTGTGACACTCCTTTGCATCACCAAATCCACTCCTGCACTTAACTCGTTCCCTCCTCCTCTCCCGTCTCCTCCTTCGCCACCCAGTGCCAATCTGCCCATTTCTAAGCCCTAAGCAAAGGGCTGAATGCACAATCAGCCCCTCAAGCTCTTAACTGCCGCATTACATCTCTCCTTTTTAAAGTGCAATATTTAAGAGACACCAAATGCTCCAGCTGTTGTTTTTTTTTTATCCTTTATTTATCCAGGGAAAGTCAACTGCTCTTTCTCAGGCCTGCCCTGCTTCACATTTTTACAGTTCCACACGTTCACACTGGGAGCTTCACCGGAGCAATCAGGGGTTAAGTGCCTTCCTCAGCAGTAGCTGTTGAGGCAGAGAGAGTGTTGTTTTTCCGCTCTCTCCACTTTTCTCCCAGCCAGGATTTGAAGCCGTCATCTTTTTCCAACAAGGTTTCTACACACATCTGAAAAAAGTCTGGAAATTTAATCTTATCCGTTCCAGGCGTTGAGAAATTTTGAAACTGCACAGACAGTCTTGGAAAAAAGACAAACCCCACATCATTCAACCCTGATGTCCACATGCCTAGACATTCAGTGTATCTGCAGACTCTACTGTCATTTCATCTCTTTCAGACATATTGTCTACCATTATCAGCAATTATATCACCTGAAGACATATTGGAGTTTGAGTTGGAAAATGTGCAGGAGCCCGGATAGAACCTTTGGTAAACCTCCATCTCCTCTGCCGCCCATTAATCTTCTTTGCTTCTCCTGTTCTCAACCAGTCCTGTTTGAAAGGAAAACTCAGGCTTTCCTAGAGACATGATTATTACAATCAAAGCCTATCCCAAAGTCAGAAGAATGACTGTGTTTTTCCTTGTGGAGATCTTTATCACTGACTTCCAACTCTTTCATATTCAGTTGTGACGAATGTGTCAGGCTTGTGCTAACGTATTTAATGTAATCTGTTATTTATGTTCTGTGACGGTTTTGAAGCAGCGTCGATGTCTTCATGCTCTAGTGCTGTGTTGAATGTGAGGGTGATATTAGGTGTACAGCAGACTGGGGAAGGTAGGATGGAAAGGCTGTGACTCTGGACATGTCTGTTCAAGGCCACAGTATCTTTTCTCGGTGGTGTTTATCTGGTCTCCGCTTGCCCCAGAATCTAGATGTTTGTGTAAGAAAAAAGAAGCGTTCAGTGAGGTTTGAAATAAAGCTGTGTATTTTTGTATAGCTAGTGTGTATAAAATTTCTATTTTTAGCACTGGCATTTTTTATTTCTGTATCAGTTCTAACCTATATCATCTGTCACAGTCTGTTTCTTTCCTTTTCCCATCTGATTGTATATCACATCAAAGTCAAGTTTCAGTAGTCCTAGCAGACTGAATGCATTAATCAGACTTTATTTATGCTGCATTTCAAATGCTTTCCAGAATATTCTGTACATGTAAATGTAAAAGCAACAGGAGGCGCAGGAGCCCTGTCCCCTGTCTGTATGGAGGAGCATGAAATCCTTGCAGAAGGATACAGATGACACAGTCCTCTGGAGGCTGAAAACTCCCAGTAAAGCTGCAGGTTTGTCAGCAAGCTTTGTAGTTTCCTATACAGGTATGGAAAGTCTGCAAAAAAAAAACAAAACTGCTGCTCAGTCCTAACACACATCTTATTAAATGAGATTTACCATTGAAATAATAACGTGATTCTCTGTTTCTCCTCGTAGGGAAATTGTATTTTCTCTCCACCCGTTGCACAGAGAGGTCAGAGGTCAGGGTCAGCTACAGAGCAGCAGCCCTGCAGCTGGTAGGGATTCAGTGCTTTGCTCAAGGACACTTCAGCAGGGTGGATGCTTGTTGCAATAGGGGTTGAAATCCAGGTTGCCTGTTTTAAAGGCAGCCTGTGTCCTCACTTTGCCACCCTGCCGCTCATTCCAGCAGACACTCAGTCATTTCGCATATTGTAAAAATTGTTATGAAGAACAATTTTCAGATAAGAGTAACATTAACTAGCTGACAGTGGCATTACCCAGCCACTACATAATATTAGATGCAAACCAAACGCTTCAAATCCAATCAAGAAACTAATGTGTGGAACAGAAAGAGCATATATAGAAACCCTAACTGTTTGATTGGAGAGTGTTTATTGTGCGTTCCTGGCTGGCAGTTTCACCAGGCACTGCACTAACTGCTGCTTCACCTGCTGGGAATCCGAATATTTAGCCTGATTGCAAAAATGTTAAAGCGAAAATCAAGGCAGTCGCATGCACTGAATACTGAACAGGATTACTTTTGTGGTGCATGGTGTACAGTTTGAAGATAAAGTTTGGGGAATATTTCCATTCAGCATCCCGGATATCGATCTCTGTGATGCCATGTTGTCAATACTTTGTGTAGTAGTGATGTGTTTGGGTGTCGGGGCTGGCTCATGCAGTCCTGTTTGTTGAAAACCAAAGTCCACAGCACCACTGCTTCCCGCTGACAGTAGTTTGTGTAGGGAGTTGTATTGCGACTGTTTGGCTGAATGTTGTGATTGCAGTTTGAATTGCGATACACAGAGACAGCGCCTTTTCTTTTTCAGCACTTGGAAATGGTTTAGAAAAGTGTATATGAGGAGAGTGGGGGCGTGAGATGCTAAAATTTAGGATTTGCCCAGCTGGATATAAAAATGCAACATTTTCCTGATAATCCTATTGGTCTTTAGGCTTAGTATTCTCCACAGCACCAGAATAACTTGTGCGCAAGCTGTTTGAAACACCTTGTCCCCCTGAGAAAAAAAAAAGCAGCTTTTGGAACTGAACAGAAAATGTGGAAAGACGCTTCAGAGTTTTGTACTAGTAATGCTGTTAGTCTATCGGGGTCAGTTTTTGGTCTGAGTTATACGTGGCCAAGGACACGATACTGTATGTTAGGATCAATGCCTGAAATTTGATTTGTGTATGACCAGTCAGTTTGAGGTGATTTCTTACATATCGATTCCTTCTGAGATGAAGCAGGCTTATGCAGTAGGCTAATAAACTAGTTTTATTGCCAGGTTCAAACAAATAGATGGAGCTGCTGTACGAATCCCAAGATTTACTGCATGATTGCTGCACTACTGCTGCTCTTTGCTTGCCACACCCCCAGAGGGATTGTCGGGGGAAAACTTTCTCTGTTTACTGCTGTTGGTTTGGTTGGACAGTACGCTGGTTTGGTTCTGCTGTATAACATATCACTACAGGGTAGATGCAGAAGAAATACAAAAAGGTGTATTTATCCTGCTACCACTGTACAGCTCCTAAAACTAGCTGCAGCAGGGGAAGGCAAAGTTGATTATAAAGGGCTGTTTGTCTCAATGTGTGTGCTAATGTGTGTATTTGCTCTCAGAATTATGTTTGATACTGAGGATTTGCTTGTGAGGATGCAGCGAATCACAAGCAAGGCAGTTTGCACTAACCATGGTGGAATCACAGCAAAGTCTGGATTCACTTTTATCAACTCTACTGCAGCAGCAGTGTGACTGTGAAACAGTGGTACTCCTCATCAGCCTGCTGTGTATTAAGTTCTGGGCCTAGTCTATAAAAGGTTCCTACTCCTTTATTGCCTTCCATATATCCAAATTTTTATTAATTTTATCATCAAGGCTGTCCATACTAGAGTTTTTGTTCTACACTCTGAAATGAATGTGCTGAATAAAGTCAAAGAACATTTTTTATAAATGAGACCTCATTCAAATCAATATCAAGCAAATTCTTATATTTATCACAGCATTTAACTAAATGAGTTTGCAATAAATCTTTCCATTCGTAGTTAATGCCCTTTTGGCAAAGCTCAGCAGATGCTTGTCTGGTATCGTCACAGAAAACTTGGTGTCCAGGGGCTTTACATCTTGGGCATGTTCCGACTGTGTGCAGTGAGGACGCTGAAGCCCACTGCTGCAAAAACACTGGTGTTGTCCACTCTGATCAAATGGCCCCTCTACCAGTCACTCATTTCAATTGTCAAAGTGTTTCATGTCAACTTCCTCGCTGCACAGGCATCTGTATGATAGAAGGGAAACAGTTCCATTATTTTCTGTAACATTTGCACTTAAAAGGAGCAGCCCCATCACAGGGTTTCTACACGTCTGGACACCAGAAGAAATATTTAAAATGTAGGCACTTTCCTGGTCTTTAAAAGTGAGTAAAAACTCCAAAAAAAAAAAAAAAAAAAAAAATCATAAAGTTTTGGAAAAAGTCTGGAATTTCAACCCAGTACTGTAAATTGTTTGGTGCTGAGAGCCTGTGTACTTCACCAAATATTAGTGATTACGTCTTAATGGTTTAACACAATGAGCGGAAAACATACAATATTTTCAAGTTTAGATCTAGAAAAACGTGTTGAAACCCTGTCCTCTGTTATTAATGTCTCATCAGTAGTGGTCATAATGTCTGTCCCTGCTCTAAAAGCGACTGTAATCACCCCCTGGTAGTGTTTTGCTGTGTGTTTGAGTTCATTTTTAATTGTTTGTTTTTGTTACTTTATAATCAGTTTCTTAATGCTACACTCATGTGGACTGACCCAATGGCTTTCTTCCATGCTTTGTGTATTTATACCATGTTATACAGATGTATGGCTGTCTAATATACTTTACTAAAAGTAAAATATAAAAAGAACTTTGTTCATACACAAACTAGCTTGGATTTGCCTCGTATTTGCGAAACCTGACTTATTAGGAAATGAATAAAAAATGAATGAAGGAATTAAATGCACAAAGAAATTGAGAAATAAATTTATTGATGTGTAAATTAATGTTTTATTTATTTAATATTTACTGCCACCTCAGAAATTTATTTTCCCTCAAAATAATTTATTTTCTCAGGCAGTTCTTATTTTCCTTTATCACCATTTTAGTGGCCTAATTTATTTTACCTTCAATATGCAAACTTAGGGTGTGGTCTTTTCTATTGTACCTTCAATATGCAAATTATAGGTTGTCACAGATTGATGATTGGATGATCTACAGTATGCCACAGGATCTGGCTTGTTTGCCAGTGTCCAGCACATTACTTAGAAATCTTCATGAGACAGGATTAGCAATATAAAAAAGATGGTGTAGAATGATGCTAATAATGGTAACAGCTCAAAATGTAACTTTATAATATTAACCCAATGACTGTCACAAAATACAGACTGCAACAAATTACTAAATATATAATTAAATTCTGCAATGACGTGTTTCATTTAATGATTATGGAAATATCCTTTAACAGGGTTACATTTGGTTGAATCCTCCCTTGCCAACTAACAAACACTACCCAAAGCATTTGTCCATTAAAGAAAATTATTAAAATCATTATAGTACAGCACAACTAGCTTTATGTTCTATCCATAGTAATTTTTGCCATGTTTGCCAGTCCATTCCAATTGTAGTCTAATAAATTGTCTCTCCAGCACACAATGATTCACCCTCCAATCCAGTAGGTGGTGGCAATGTACCCTAAAAGCTGAACAAAATCACAGAAACATTCTAAGAGCAGAAGGGGGCCAATAGTGGGGATAACAACTTCCACTTAACGTCTTTCTCCAAGTATCTCCAGAGCTTTCCGAAAATGAGTGTGTGTGATGTCGACAGAAGTGCATATATTCATTCATTAGCAGGTGCTTCCAAACTCAAATTAGGAATGATGCAAGTTCTTTTCTGAAGGCTGGGCATATACAAAATCTTTCATAGAATGGAGGAACTCACAAGGCTAGAATCGAAAATTGGCCCTGTACCGTTTGGTTCAGTACTTTCATACCAGTGCTCTCCAGAAACTACCAAAAACAAGCATCCAAATGGGCTACAGATTTAAAGCAAATTTTGAGTTTCAGCCTGACTACCTAGAGTGTTGCCTTCTTGAAAGCTTAAAGGTGTCTGCTGACCTCTCCGCAACCATTAAAGAGAGAGACCAGGGAACAGTCCAAATGTCCACTGTGGGCCCAAATGTGCCAAATGTGCAGATTTATGGAGGAATGCCACATTTGTGGTCAGTCCTCTGCAAAAGCCCTGGCAGTGTGTATGGTGAAGCAGGGTCGTCAGACAGCAGCGATGAGAAGAGGATTGGACGAGGAGTTTGAGGTACTGAAGCGCTATACATATGATGTGTCTGTGCTGGCATGTGGCTTTGTTGTACACCCTGATGCACCACACCTGGGTGTCGGTCCAGACAGCAAAGTGTACGGTTCAGCTGAAACCCCACTATTTGGATTGGCTGAGGTTAAATGTGATGTTGCTGCTGTTGCTGAGGTCCAACATTTTAAATTAATTGAGGGTCAATCAAATTATTCCTTGAATGTACAACACAGATGTTACACAAAAGAATAAATAAATGATACACTCATGCTCACTATTACACAGACACCTTTACCACAGTCTACATTTTCACATACCACATTGTGAGCACTTCTCACTTGCTTGAACAATTGTAAACCAAGACCACTTGACCTTGATGACCGACCATAATCTTGCACAGCCTATACCTAAGGTCTGTTTATGATCACTGCCAAAGAACTTGCTAAAACCAAGAGTTTATTCCCTTGTGGATTCATGACTGCAGATATTTCCACTGAGGTCTCTGTCCAGTTATCTCAGCTTCAAGGACATGTGGACAGGTGATCGTCTTGTTTTCCTTGCTGTATAAAGGACTGCTCACCAAGGTCTGAGCAGCAGTCTACTCTGAGTTCTTGCTTTGTATGCTGTTCCACGCATGTTAAATAAATACTATGGTATTAGGAACACTCCAAAACAGAAGAGTCCTGAGTTCCTGATTCCTGATCCTGAGGAAAGTACTTGTGGCTTCAAAGCCACGAGTACTTCTGGCAGATTCAAGGGCAGCTGGTGACAAAGTGGACTAGAGTGGTGTAATTTCATAACTGACACACACACACCCACACCAACTACTCAGTGCAGAGGATTTGGAGACATTAAGATCTAATATGATACAAGACTTAGTAACATCTGGAATTTTGGGTATGGTAATATGGTGATATGGCATTTGTTGGTAAGTGATGTTTCCCTGGTTTTAAAGGCTGCATTGCAGTAAAGAGAAGTAATTATCTGTTGCTGTGTCTGCTCTGCTTGGTCATCATATCCACATTACTAATGACTGTTTATCAAAAACCTCTTGTGTAAATATGGTATCTGTTTTGATTTACTGACTTAACTGAATCGATGATCATAGTGTAACATGTAATATATTTACCTCAAGCCTGAAACCATAGCACTACACATGATAAAACACAGAATTTCGGCACATGGGAAAAAGGTATAAAACTTAACCCCTTAATTCCCTAAGATTTCTCTTTGAGTATCTTCAAAAATAGAAAAGCCTTTTTTTTTCATATTATACAACAATGTCACGTCCATATTGTGTATCTGCTGGTTACAACGCTTTATTGAAGCTACATTACGCGTACATTGAGTGAAATATTCAAACTCAAGATTCCATTGTTTTATGGCTGCACCATTACATGTTTCCCTGTAATTCAGCAGGAAATGTTTGGGATCTTTGGAAACCTTCACATCAAACCTTCACATTTCCATTATGTTCTGTGGTTTAAAAAAAACAGAACAGGTAGTAAGGGGCTTTAAACACCACTGTACATTTAAAAAAACGTCTATCCAAACAGTTACAGTAACAACTACAACTCTAATGGTATGTTAATGCAATTTATCATTCAGTTCTTCAAATTACAACTAAAAATAAATCAGGCAAGTACTTTTAATTAAAAAGCACAAACATCATGAAATCATACAGAATTTCCAAACTGAAATGTTTATAAAGTCATAAACTGCTCCCAGCCACGCAAACTGGCCTGTCCCCTCTGATGTCCAGAGGGCCCTGATAGTTAGTTAACAGACAACAGACAGCCCAGAGGTGATTTACTGAGCCCAGCAAAGAAAGTGGAACAACACCATCCCAGATGTGGTACTCCTTCACACGCCGTATTGCTCTTTCTGCCAATACCCTGAGACAGGCAATGGCTTGGGTCTTCTGTATGTCCTCCCCTGTGAGCTCAGCTGCATTCTTCATAGGGGGGGTAATCAGCGTTGCCCCTACCTCCGCCAGCATTTCTCCTATCAAGAACCCTTCGTCGGCCATGACACCATCTCCAGGAAACAGAAGCTGCATGATGCCAGATTTTCTTGTTACCTCTGTATCAGAAATGGAGCCACTGTACAGCTTGGAGACGAAGGTCACAACCCCACAAGGGGCAATGCCAATCAGTCCCTTGAATGTGCTGTGATTTTTGTGGCTGGAGAGGGTGTCCGGCTGTGAAGTGAGGGATGATCCTGTCTCACAGTGGATCTCGGTACAATCAATGATCACTCGTAAAGACGGACAGTACTGTTGGCACTGGTCTGGCATGGTGGCCTGCAACTGCTGTCGAGTCATCCATGTGGGTTGTGAGGCAAGGAGTTGATACAGGTAGCTGGTCCAAATTAGGATGATTTGACTGACTGCAGTTGGACTGACCTTGAAGATGGCTGCTAACACCTTTTCCTTCATCCCGGCTGCTATGCGGCAGAAGAACATAAAGCATTCATCAATGAGTGGCAGCTTCCAGCAGGGGTTTCGTGTCTGATGTGCCATCTTCTGTGCCCTGGACCAGTACACCAAACTCGAAGTAGATAAAGAAATGGACTCCCAGAACACCATGAAGACTTCCTCAGAGGGAAACCGTGTAAAAAAGTGGAAGTCTTCATCTGATGCGCAAAAGCGGTTTACCCGGGGCTGCTTTCTGACTGAGGTCAGCTGTTGGATTTGTAGCTTCAGTTTTAGTACTTGAACTTCCAGCTGTGCAATTTTTGCAGCAGCTTCATCTGATGTACCTATTGGAAAAGTGAAGTGATAAACAAAACAAATAATGGAATTTGGTTATGTACATAGTGTAGAATTAAAAATCATTTTGACATCATCAACTATCAAGGAAGACATAAGCTTCAACAATAAATTTTATCTTTGGTACACGAGGCATACAGCCATTGGTACACAAACATACAGTGTATAACACCATCACCTGAGTAAGTATAAAAGCAAGAAAATATATAATTTAAAGTAAGGATAAGAATTTAATAGACTCTAATACTGAGTTAGACACTTAGCTAGTATAAGTTTCTACTTTACATTATTCTGTTGATATTATGTGTCGGTTGGGTGATTGTATCATGCACTGCATGTTTGTGTACCTACTGTAATGTCACTAGTGCCAAACAGAAATTTCCACTTTCTTGACCAAGCTTTTGTAATACTTTAATGTGAATAGCCTTCTGCACAGACTGGATTATCTGAAAGACATGGCCTTACCTAAACCATTTCTATCCACTTTCACAATTGGCATATTTTTTCAGGCATAGCTTTTTATCACAAGAGTGATATGCAGGTCAGCCAGTTTAGCTAACCAGCTAAGTCTACAGACCTTTTTCACAGTACCTTTTTTGACATGAAATAGCAGGTAAACACAAGTGTTTGTAATGACTTTAATTAAGGTTCCACTCCATTTAATGTTAAGTATAGGAGAGTCTTTCAAGTGAGCATGCATACACCATACCAGTGCCCTGAATCTGTTAACACCTGTGTTTAAGCTATTTCATGTCAAAATGGCTGCTGTGTTTTCAGCGTCATCTAATGTTAGCATTATGGCAGCTGTTGTTGTTTGGTTACTTACAATTATCGCTTTAGCATTATCACATTAAAAAATATATATCTTAACTGGCAAGACTGTGTTGCATGTCTAATTGGACGTTACTCACCAGGAGGAGCCTTGAGGGCATAGTCATGTTCGGAGGCAGTAATGTTAGCAGCACCTACTAAGGCTACCGCTACCGCCACCTCCTCCTCCTGAACGTCGGCCGTGACATCTCCACCTAGCCGCTCCTTGTCCCTGTCCTGTGCCATTTTTTTCTCATTTTGTGAACCCCAGTTGTTCCAGGCAAATTTGGAAGGAACAGCCCCATGTCTAATTCGATTCCGTCCTTTTGGTGTGGTGTACAAATCCTCAGGGTTGAAGTGCCGACTGCAGACAAAGGTGCTCCCGCGCAGAATCTTGAACTTAGGACCCTCATCTCTGCGGACTGCCTTTACCCAACGACTTTTCATCACAGGGTCGTTAGGAAAAGAATGAAAACTTAAATACGGTTGTTTTTGTTTGTCGCCTGTACATTGTGGAACACTACAATGACATCTACTGCTACACTGTGCCATGGTGAAAAAGAAGGGTCGCGTCTGAAACGGAAGTGGTATTCCACACCTTCTTCTGCTTCTTTTGTTTTATAGCGAATGGCAAACGACCTTAAGGTGCATTACCGCCACCTGCTGAATGGGAGCATGAATCGGGTTTTCCTACACGCCTTCTGTATACTTCAACGCTAAGAGCGCTAGGCGTGACGCAGGTCTATTAATTATAACTGGACAGTATATTTGTATATCATTGGATTCAGTCAAATGATGTGTAACCAGCTCTCTGTTTTTCTACCCACCCATTTTTTCTATCCAATAAAATAAAGACCATACCTGCACTTGCATATCAGTGGTGAAATAAATTTAGCCACTAAAATGCTGCTGAAGTAAGATAAATCCTGCTAGGAAAAATAGAGGTGGCAGTAAATGATAACATATCAAATAAAATTTACACATTTACAAATTTTATTTAATTTAATTTACTCATTTATTTATTGCTCGATTTCTGTAACCTTTTTTAAGGTTATTTAAGTTATGTTTCATCCTCCATACCTCCAATATGTACTATAGGTTAGTGGGTGGCATAAGACACCAACACTGCCAAGGTTAGGGGTTCTGTTCCCACTGGAATCTACC
>OMKZ01037460.1:7381-17414 GCA_900302535.1 Neoniphon sammara | reverse complement strand
TTCTTTAATTTACTCATTTATTGCTTGATTTCTGTAACCTTTTTTTTCCCAATTTATTTTCTAATAAGTTATGTTTCATCCTCCATACCTCCAATATGTACTGTAGGTTAGTGGGTGGCATAAGACACCAACACTGCCAAGGTTAGGGGTTCTGTTCCCACTGGAACCTACCATGGTAAAAATGTTTACCACCTCCTGTATCCACCACACACAAGACAGTGACTCCTTGTGACCCATGCTGTCCGTAGACATTATTTTGCTACTTAAAATAATCACAGCACCTGCAGCGAGACTCTGCAGGTTTATTCTTGTGTCAACAGCAGAGGGCTGAGATGTCTATTTTCAGCTCATGATAACCTGATTTCCACAAATGGAGAACCAGCTCAAAAATAGCAAAGCTACACAACAAAACATTTTATTAGCACATATAACAACAACAGAATCCTCCGTCCCCCTTGCAGAATTAACATGGTTTATGCAGATCACATCCTTCTGGCTTTGCGTGGGCGGCATCCGTTGTGTGGCACGGGGGTGTTGTCGGTGATGGACACCACCTCCAGGCCTCCCATAGTCAAACCTCTGATTGCAGACTACACAAAAGGGAGAAATATAGTCATTGATTAATTAACCTAATAAGAAAAGAAGACCAACATATTTGCACAGGTTTCTTTATGCTGCACCTCCACTGGTGGATTAATGCAAAACATGTTTTATTATCGTCATCTAATCTGTTTTACTAAATACCGTTGGACTTTGTGTCCCATAACAATTAATTTCCTGTTGTCCTTTTCCCTCTCTGCCTATTTATAGTCTTAGAACTCTCATTAGCTATGTTCAGTTAGAAACTGGCTGGATTTTCCAACTGTATTTATTCAGGTCTTTAAATTGGTCTTGAATTCAGTTTTAGTAGGCTTTCTGAAACCTGCAGATAAACTGGATTGGCTTAAATTCAAGACAGCAATGCACATAATGGGGAAATTGTCTTACAGCAAGGCACACAAAACAATTGCAGTGAGTAAAGAGCTATAATACGAAAACAGATTGATACACATTCTGAGTGGGTGGGTAGTGGGTTGAGGGGACCTCTAGAATTGAATCTAAGACTTCAAAAGGCACATTGGCTCTACTCGATACTTTTTTAGGCCTCAAGGTTAGGCAATGTGATTTAAGACAACTTAAGACCTTTTAAAGGCCTGCAAACACCGTGGGATTGGATTAAAATTGCTTGAACAGTCAATAACAGTCATAAAAAATAAACAAAACAAAATATGGATATTCTTCTTGTCCTCACCTGGCGTCCAGGACCAAGACCTTTGACCACAACACGGACATACGTCACTCCTTTCGCTGTGGCTTTCTGTTCAGAGGAAGAAGGAAGACTGATGTTTGCATTTCCAGTCATCTATCTGACTTAACCAGCGATAAGTGAGGTTAGGGCAGGGTGCTATGGGTAAAATCAAATATCAGAATACTGATCTTGTGAGGATTCAGTAGGGATGGCTATTGATGCTTTCGTAAGATATTTACACACTGTAGATTTTTGATAAGCAATCATTAGTAATGTGAATATCATCACCAAGCAGGTAGAGGCAAATGATAGAAAAGTCTGATAAGTTCAGAAAACTGCATCCCTTTACTATAAACACAGTCTTTAAAACCAGGCAATGACAACACTTATGCTGTATTATGTTATCTATATCTCTATCATTATAACTGACATATCGCCCAGCCCTAAGCAAGGTTAACACAAGAATAAGCTGCCATTCCTAGATGACCAGCAGTTCACAAAACCAATAATAGAGGGGTCAAGGGTCAAAACATAACATTGCATTTACTTAACATTTATGAGCATTAGTCTATAGGGGCTCGTAGTCATTCCCCAGGCTGGATTATATCGCCAACACAATGACAGACTACATTACTTTTAAGTGGTTATCGACCTTTGACATTTTCCACTGCAGCCAAAACACCAGCAGCAGCGAACACAACAAATCAGACGGTTGCATAACCACAACCCCATCTCCTTCTGTGATGAGACACTACGATAAAACACATAATTCCCCCAGGGTTTATTACGAGGAAGAATCAGTCTGACCTTAACCTTATTAAACAGCAGCCTTCATGAATCAGGGTACAACAAAGTCTAAATGAGTATTTAACACCAGCTGCTCCACTTTGTCACCGAGTCCTTAGTGATGGCAGTTTATTTACAACTGAGCAGAACATCTAATATTAATGAATTACATGATGTTACACAAACTGGAGAACAGCAGAGGCTGTAGCCTTGCCTAATCTGACTGTGTACAGTCAGCGTTGGTACTGCAGGGATACAAGGGACAGACTGTCACTTTACTGAGGGAACAAAGGCTCAGTTGTTGTGTCTTTTCTAAGTTTCCTTACGCAAAATACTTAGCTGCTGGATGAGATAGGGCTAATATGTAAATAGAAAATGTCATTTTGTTTTGATCTTACTGCAGCAGCAGAGATGCCTGCAGTCTGAGCAGCGATGGGCGTGGACTTCTTGATATTCTTGAAGCCCTCTGTTCCACAGGACGTCCTGACCATGGACAGGCCAGCACTGTCTGTCACCTGGATGTGTGTGCTGTAACAGAGCAGGACAATTTGCTGGGTCACTGGCTCACATCTGGTGCAGTGACCAAAAATACACAGCTTGACATATGGGGTGGGCATGAACAAAGTCGAAATGAAGGTGGTTTATACATTGTTCCACAACGGGTCTGTATGAATCAGGTAGCTGCTAATAAACAGCTTAAGAAAATCCCAGCAAAATGTACATGATCAAATGCAAAAGAAGCAGAAGAATCGCTAGCCTAGTTTAACATTACAGCCAGATGAAGGAAAACAAGCCTGTTATGTGTTGCTCGTGGTGAAAAACACAGCAGGACTGCTGAGGTACTGTTTGGCAAGGACACTGCGTCCCTCTGCCTCCACTGGAGTGGGGTTTGGCTGGGTGGGAGGCACCTTTTGATTCTGTCTGGGGGAGTGTAGTGGTGCTTTTTTCTTTTTCTTTTTTTTTTCTCAATGTTAAAAATAGCACTCATCCCTGTGGGGCTCTCCATCATTGACACCTTCTTCATCTTGTTCAGTCACCCTGTCATAAAAATCAGATTCTAGCCAACTTACCACCCACAAAATCTATAAAAATCCATTAGCCAGAATTAATCAAAACAAGAACTTTAAACCAGTAGATTTTCAGATGGGACTTGATTTTTATTCACCTTAAGTCAATGAATGATTTTAATCATTACTGTGTATTATCCATTTTGAAAAATGTCTCTACATATAAACTTGATAGTGGGTAATCTAGTTTTAATGGTGCCTATCCCTACCAGACATAAAAATCTGAATTCACTGAAGCAAAAAGCAAGAGGAGCAGACCTGCTGTGATTGGTTGCCTGTATTAAGTTACATATGACTATTATGGGAAAGCAGAGCTACACACTAGTCTGCTTACTGTGATGATTAGAAGCATGCTGTGTGATAAGTTGTATAAGATTTCAGACATTATTTAAGCATTTATTACATTTACCCTGGGTTTAGGCCAAAGTGCCTTGTTACATACATGCCGTTCTTTCTTTCTCTCTCTTATGGGACAAAATATCACAACAATTTGTATGCTGACATTTGGCGGTTTGCCTTTCTCACCAGCAGACACAACTAGAATATAGAAAGTGATTTGAGACCTTTCCTTAATCATTAAGCTATAATCCTAATTTTGGCATACATTAATTCCACAGTTTTAACAGTGCCAAAATAAAGTGCCAGTTTGACACCTGTCGATTATCTGCATTTAATCTGATTTCTCCTATAAACAGAGATAAAGAGGGGACAGCATATATTGGGGTTTGTTTCAGAAATGCAGTATAACTCAGACAGTAGACCTGCACAAATGTACCCAAAACTGAACATCACAGTTTCTAGCAAGATAACTGATTAAGTGATGACTGAATGGATTGATAATGACAGTGCCCATGATGTGAAGCATAAAATTCTTCATGAAACATTTTCCATTGGCGCAATATGGTTGTTAAATTATGTTGCTTCATGATTACTAATTGAGAAGCACTTAAACAGTGAAATAAAATGTGTATCACAATAACTTAATTCCCATAGTTCAACCTATAATTTGCAAATTATATTCTCTTTATCCCTAACATTTCAAGGCTCCCACTTACTTGTTGTATGTGGCTTTGATGTGAGCAATTGGTATCTCTTCAAACTTCTTTCCAGCCCACCTCAGTGGACTGTCCTCACCAGGCATTGGAGGATAATGGCTGAGGGGGAAAGACTGTTAATATCTCATCAACAGCCAGCATTATTTTGCAGGAATATGTAATAATAAGAACAGAGTCAAGCTGTCCACAGAACCTGGTATGTGAGAGAAACAAAGAACTATATGTATTGGGGATGGGTTATGTACATGTTAAGTGTTATTTCACCTGAACTCTTTGGAGGTTTTCTCTAAGTCTGCGGTGGACGGCGTGGTCTCCTGGAGTCTGACAGCACTGGAACATACTGCTCGCTGCAGCCCAGTGTTTCCCCATCTGCACACAGTTAACACAGCAATCAACATCAGTCGGTTAGGTTTTGTCTTTGGAGTGGGAATTCACCTTCAATTGCACACTGCTCTGTCTAGAAAATTAGTCAATTCTACAGGTAACCAAGCACTACTTTAGAGTCCTGTTCCATTCCAGGTTGGCTGGTTAAAAGTGGCTAGTGGATTTTGGGATGTTGCAGCCAGTTTAGACTATGAACTGATGAACACATTTCCTGCTTTGATAATTATTATCTATGCAACGTACAAAAGTATCCAAATAAATGTTAAGATACAGTAGCATTTAACATTTTAATGCACCGAGTTAGCACGTATTAACAACTATTGACTGACGTTACTTGAGCTAGCCAACATTAGCACGGATGCTAAACAGTAAACAGCTTTTTTCCATGAAACACTTACATAGAGATTCCTGCATTCAGACAGACAGCTGCATGTCGGTATACTGTGTTGACAGAACTAACTAACAGACTGTTAAATTTATACATGTTTCAACGCTTTAGATAAATAGTTAGCTAGCTTTCTAACATTTTACACAACAAACGTGACATTGAGATTAACGGTATCTTGGTTCAACCCACCTTTGGGAATTATCTGAGGTGGAGTATGGGGGCTAAAAATAAATAAATTTGTATGTATCGACGATATTTTGCGTTTATAGAAAACATTCAGGTATTACAGTTAATAAAAAGACTGTTACAATAATTTATACATGTGTTCAGATAAATAAACACATACACATTGTTAAACAAGATTTTAAGTTTGATTTCGAGCCCCTCCACTTTTGTCAAAATAGGTTCTTCTGCTTTCGCACAGCACGCTGGGTAGACTTGGGGGAAATGCTGCCTTCAAGTGTCTCGTAAACTGCGGCTTCCATTTTTCTTGAAGTCATTACCTAAATACTTATTACACACTCGATAGACTTTGTGCCGCATCATGTTGACGACGACTATATATTAATTTGTATATAGATGTTGTATTGTTGGGCCAGCAAAAAAGAAAGAAATAATAAAATAAATAAAACAAAACTCCTGTCTTCGCCCCTAGCCCTGTTTACCTTATTGCTGGGAAACATTATTAGAAATACGACTTTTTGGACAGCACGTGAATGCATCAGAAAAAGATGGCTGCGCCCTGTAGCAGGATGGCGAGTCGCCCTCTATTACAGTTTCTTTACAGTTTTGGGAAGACAGGGGTTGGAAGCACGGGGTTTCGTCAGTTTTCCGTCAGCTCTGCCTGTCGTGCTACTTTACAGACGAAAAGCAAAGATGACAGTGCGAGTTCGCCGTGGAGTTTGGCAGCAGCGGTGTGTCTGCAGAGGCTGCCCGTCATTTCAGCAGACAGGAGTCCCATAGAGCAGCAGTTCGCAGAGCTCATGTACCAAGTAAGTACCTGCGTTAAAACGTTTTTTAAGACAGGTGTAACTGTGATGTAGAGGGAAACAAAAAGTAGAGTAAACGAGGAACACTACTCGGTTAGGCAAACTAGAATAACCGAGAAAGAAACCATACGTACAACAGGCTAATGGAAATATTCTCGAAATACAAAGCGTATGCAGTATAAATTAAACAAAGCAATTTAAACCAGCATGTGCAGTATATAACAGAACCGAGGATAAGACTATAGCACATGACTATAATTAGGCTCCATCACATATCCATGACTTCCAGTGACATCAGTGTTGTTGACACCCCCATATTGTTCCTCACAAATTCAAATGTTGCATTCATTTATTCAACAAATCCACCTCTTTTTGTTCAACAGCTAATTAGTATGGGCATAATCAGATTCAAATTTCTGCAGTCCAAGTCCAATCTCAGCTGGCAGTAACCACTTTCCATAAATGACTGGGAAAAGTTTGGGGAAATCAATTTTATCCTTTCCATGTAGGCTATTGAAAGGTTTTGGACTGTTCTGGAAAGTCTGGAAATTAATGGAAATATGGAGCTACTGGATACAAAATTCGGTTGTCTAAATAAACATCTTAAAGAAACACTAATTAAAATCTGCTACAAAATAAGATCGGAAACAGCTTTATATAACTGCTGTTCAGTGCCATAAACATGAATTTGATTATTTTACATATTGATATCGAAATAATTTTTATAATAATCATGATTTGAATTTTGCTCCTCATGACCAGTACAACTATGGCTTTTATGCAGCAGTGGACCAAGCTTATAATAGTTTTGGATTTTTCATTAGTTTTCATTTTTATTTCATTTTGACTTTCCCCCCCAAATAGTTAGTTTTAATTAGTTTCTGTGGATTTGCTAGTTTTTATTAGTTTTATTTTTTGAAAATGCTTAGTTTTGGTTAAGTTTTTATTAGTTTTATTAGTTCTTTTGTAATACGAAGTTATATTTGTGACACAGTTTTAGTCAAAGAAATCCCAAATAGGACTCTGCCGCTTTCTCCCGACTCTCGCTGCGCTGTCGCCGGCTGGGTACGTCGTCAAGACGCGACGTCACGAACCGTATGCAGTATAAATTAAACAATGCATTCACAAACATCACAACAAAAGCTAACTAGAATTATAAAGAAATTGTCCTTCGTTTTCGTCACCGTACGGCGCCCTAACCCTAACCCTAACACCTAACCGTCAGAGCTAAATAAATATATTTCATGTTAAAGAAACTGACAGAGACGAAAACGAAGGACAATTTCTTTATAATTCTAGTTAGCTTTTGTTTTGTAGTTATCGTTTTTTAAACTGTTTTTATTTTTATTCCAGTTTTCGTTATTTCGTTCATTTTCGTTGACTAGAATAACCTTGCTGTGGACCCTAAGACACTGTCGCTTCACCTGCTGTGATATTAGATATATTGTAGAATAACATTCAGCCATAGGACTGTACAGTTTACAATTTCCAGATGTGGTCATTAGGGCATGGACAAAGTCATAACCTGCAGAACTGGTCTGCCTTCATTTCAGATGGAGCTAGAGAAGAGCTTGCTGTCGGACCACGAGCTGCGGCTGCTGGAGGATGCAGACAGGATGAGTCGCAGGCAGGCAGACGACTACGACTCCGACCAGGAGGACGACCGCGGTGACCAGGAGATCGTCCTGGCTCAGGACATGGAAGACTCCTGGGAGCAGAAGCTGAAGAGCTTCCAGCCGGCGCCCAGGCTCAGAGGTCAGTATGGCTGAAATGTTCAGTGTGCTTAGTTGGACCAAGGTTTCTCAGCCCGGAGGTCTAGAGCTGATTTTGTAAGGGTCAAGATTTTTGAAACATGAAAGAATATGATTGGAAGATGAAACTAGTAATCTCTGTGAGGAAATGAAGTTGCTGAAGGAACAAATAGTGATAGGATCGGATACAGCAAATAAAATGAAAAATAAAGCCACAAGTGTAGACTAACAGGATATCAGTTAGGGAAAGAAACAGTTTTATTTGATGGGATGGGTCCAGGAGCGGTATTGTTTAAGAATTTGTGAAGGCTTTATTGGGGGAACTTTTTATTTACGCCTACTATTGCAGCATGAGGTCACCATGCAAGATACACTTTCTTTTTTATTACTGCAGAAGTAATGGAAGTTCATCTCATGGGGACTTGAAAAATTGCCAATTTGTCCTAACGTTGCTATCCAGCATGACCAAATGCGGTCTGACGCACTCTGGGGCCACTTGTAAACAGGTCTGCTTAGTTTGGATGATGTAACATTAACCATTTAGAAAATACGCTTCCCTTCCAGTATGTAGTCCAGTGTGTGCATCTTCATCATCAGTTTCTGTTGTGTGTCAAGTAACAAAATCCTGTGATCCATTGACGTAGGCAGTTGAAACATGCTCTATGTAAAATTGAGTGGGGATTAAGGCAACTTTGCAAGAGAAATTTTAAACAAAAAAAAAGCTGTTGCAAGGTTGGCCTGATACTGGCACAAAAATGCGGTCTGTCACACTTGGAGTCGATCCTAAATATGTGTCTAAATTTGTATAGTCTTGCATTAACTGTTTTGGATTTATGCTTCACTTGCTGCTTGTCTGCGCCGTCGGCTTCATTTGTGCACGAGGCCAAACGCTTTGGATTTTCTCTGGATAATAGCTGGAGAATCTGTGTAAGCTGTGTGCAATATTTTGTTGAGACTGGATCACTTTACTGGAGGGAAATAATGAAAAAAATAGGTTTAGCATAATATTGAAAATGGCAGAAAAACCATCGTGGTGGAAATGGCAGGCCTTGAAGTTCAGAGGTTGTTGGCCAAAAGGTAAAGTTGGTTGTTACAGCGCCGACATCAGGTGGAGCTTTGTCGTTTTTGAGAAGTGGGTGAGATTTTAAACTCACCCACCAAATTTTGTTGCTCCATGACAGTGGTCTCTGAGGTACTGATTGATCTGATTTAGGCGAGAAGAAGAATCCTAATAAAAACAAAAGGCTTTCAGACCTTGAACCTCTTGCAATGAAAAATAGAATAGAAAGAATGAAGAAGTATAACTGAAAATCTCAACACTACATCTCGTTTGGCAGAATGTATAAGTCAAAAGTTTAGGGTTATGAAATCTGATTTTTAGCTTTATTTGAGCGTGCAGACTAAGCAGAAGAGTTTATTGGTAAAAAATGAAGAGGTATTGCTTATGTGTGATAGAAAATTAGACCAGGAATATGTGTTGTAGGAAATGGTGAAGAATGTTATGAAAATATGAATGGCTATACATATCAGCGAGGAGGATCTGGGAATATGAAGACAGTGTTTAAATCACAGCATAATACATGGTATGATATAAAATATGCATAATAAATACATTAGATGTAGAGAGGCCATATGTACAGAGTGTTTAGGCATGTAGATGTGCATTTTATTTAAGACTATTCATCTTCAACAAATAAAATCAATTTTGAGGTATACATAAAAATGTCAGTGTGTAAAGTGTGTGCAGTATTGTCTGTAGTAAATATTATGATAGAGGTAGCAAATGTACCGAAAATGTATATTTTTTTGATGTCCTTATCCACCCATCTTGGCGACAAAGGCATTTTTCTTGTGACATAATTAGTATTTGCAGCCTTTTATCTTCCTCCAATATAAATCAAGGTGAAATAGTATAGAAAGGGAAAATGAACTCATCAGTTGGGGTCAAAGTTCACCGCTTAGTGCATTTTGTTCCTGAAATGAGGGCTCCGAATGAGGCATCGCTTCATTCTGGGGGTTGCAGGTCTGATCCAGACTGTCAGGCAGATCAGCATGTCACACAATTGGTTTTAAGGCGTATTACCAGGGAGGAAAATGACTCGTATTACCTTCAGTGCTGATGTTTCCTTTGACATCCAGGAAATGTACTCGCTTCTACACTCCTGATTTGCATTTTCTGTTTTTTTTCCTTTGCGACATATCAAAAGTTTGTGTCAAATCCTCCTGACAGCTGCAGGATACACGCAATAGCTGCAGTGAACCAGCTGACGGTTCTGTGTGTGTGTGTGTGTGTGTGTGTGTGTGTGTGTGTGTGTTTCAGCTGAC
>OMKZ01037459.1:8712-32127 GCA_900302535.1 Neoniphon sammara | reverse complement strand
TTTCCCTCCCCTGCACACACACACACACACACACACACACACACACACATACAATCAGGATACGGTAGATAACAGGGATAGATAACAGTTTGTGTTCTTATGCATTTTGCATTCATTTATCTGTGTCACAACTATCCCTGCTGCATTTCATTCCACAGTAATATTTCTTTCTTGCCTAGCGTTTCTCTCCATTTCCAGCTTTTTTCATCTCTCATTCGCCCCCCCTTCGTCATCTCCCTTTCTCCCTTCCCTCCGTCTTGCTGTCCCTCTTGTACCTATCTTCATTTCTTCTCTCTTTCTTGCTCTGCCTCCCTCAATTCTTCCGCTCTCTCTCCCTCCCTCTCCCTCCATCTCTCACACTCTAATCCTTAGAGGACAGTACAGGTCTGCTCTCTGGGATTGAAGGAAAGAGGGTTTAATACCTTACCTAATTGTGTGTGTGTATGTGTGGCCGCGTGTGCTCGTGCACACACATGCAAGTGTGTTTGTGCGCGCTTGCGTGCTTGTCTCTTAGCTTGTGTGAAATAGGGAGATATTGGTCTGAATGTATAAGAGGATTCAATGGTGCGGTGTTGAATTCTCATTTCTCTGACTGCAGAAAGAGGACGCAGCAGCGAGAGGGAGGCGGGGACGGTTTGTCTTTTTCTTCCACGTTGGTACCATACATACATGCATTCACACAGATAAACAAACATGTAGAATCACACATGTCATTCTGTAGACTGAGAACCGTGAATGATGTATGGAGCGCTTGCCTGTGATAAGCCTCATCGCCACATCCTTCCTGTTCCTTGTCTTTTCCCGGATTCGGGGAATCTGTTCTTGTTAGTGGGGCAAGGAGGGCCGGGGCAGCAGGGAGAGCTGCAGGCTGTGGGTCGTGTAGTTGATCCCCCTCATTCGGTTAACCCCTCTGCTTATTCTCTTCTTCGTCCTTCTGTCTTTCCTTCTCCCTCTTCATCCATTCCTTCCTCCCTTCTTCTCTCCGGCAGTAGAAATTACTTGTCCCCTCACAAGGGCGCATCATCAATCCCATGATTCATTGTGTGTTGCCACCATAATGGCAGCTGCTTTGATTGAATCGAGGGGCGCGTGCGTTTGTGCGTCTGCTTTGGACAGAGTGTGTGTTTGTGAGCGTGTTTGTGTGTGATGCTGACTTCTGAATGAAAGGTTTATTTTTTTAAACCTTTTAAAAGCACTCCATGTTTCTACCTCTGCCGTGCTCTCCCTCTCTGCCCCCCTCCCTCTCTCTCTCTCTCACTCTCTCACGCTCTCTACCATATGCGTCTAACAAATTGAAGAGACGCTCACATACTTCAGGCTAGAATGGTGTTTGCTTGACCCTCCCTCCCTTGTTTTCCTTTCTTTCCCAGTTTATCAGTCCATTTAGTACTAAATGCTAATGTTGCAATAAATTGTGTGTTTGTGTGTGAGTGGGACTCTCATAATGGTTAATACAATCAGAGAAATGGAAGGAGCTTTTGCTGCCTGTTAATTCACTGGTAGCTAATGCATGTCTCTCTCTCTCTCTCTCTCTCTCTCTCCGTCTTACTCTCTGTTTGTTTCTATCTGTCCCTTTATGTATATTTACATCCCTACATCCATTTCCCTCAGTATAATTTCTTCATTCATCCAGCTCTGATGTTATTGGCTTGACCGTTGCCTCTCACTCTGCTCTCTCTGTCTGTCTTTCACTTTTCTATTTCGCTGTCTTCCTGGTTGTCTCTCTTGACTTATGAAACATGAAACTTTGATTGGTGTCAAGTTATCAGAGAAAAGAGTCTCAGAGTTCCTTGTCAAGTTGTTAGACCGTTATCGTGGTGTTTGTGTGATGTGTGAGTCTGTCTCCACATTAAGGTGAAGTCACAGCTCCCGCACACCTTGGCAATTGTCAGGTCGACAGTTTAACACATAGTACAGAGTTGCGAAGGCGTGCTACTATGTGCTCTACATTGGAAAAAAAGGAAAGTTAGAGGTCCCATATTGTAATCTTTCCCTTATTCTTTAATTACGTCCAGCAAGGAGGTAATGTAATTGCCTTGTCTGTCATTTTGTCTGTCTGTCTGTCTGTGACAAAGATATCTAAAAAAGTTATGAACAGATTTGCAAAAAACTTTGCAGAAAGATTGATCATGAGCCAAGGAAAGGCTGATTAACTTTTAATACCAGTTGGCTAAAAGGGGACGTGGCAGTGAGCATGTCTTGTCTGTTTGTCTATGACAAAGGTATGTTTGAACGGATTAACATGAAACTTTGTAGAAAGACTGGTCTTAATTCAAGGAAGGGTTGAGTAACTTTTCACACCAATAAACCAAAAGATGAAACATGGACAAACACAAATGTGACTATGCACATGTCACAATACCTGATCTACCTCCTTGGTGGAGGCCTGCACTCTATTAAACACATTTTATAGTTTTAAAGTTAAACCAACCCCTATGATCTTTAAATGATCTATCTATCTATCTATCTATCTATCTATCTATCTATCTATCTATCTATCTATCTATCTATCTATCTATCATCAACGCAAACAACTTAGTATATTTACTTCCTTCATTTTCAACCAAAGCTTGCAACATGGACAGAGGTCCACATTTGCCAAAAAGTGAAACATTTCTAAGTATATCGATATAAAACAGTGACAGCAAAATAAAATATCAGTATATCAAAGTAAAACCTCTCACATTAATGTAAACCTATGTAGCAGCTCTGAGTGAAATGGTCTCAGTGTTTCAGTAAAATAAAATATTTCTAGTAACATATATAAATAACACATCTGATGAAGCATGCTGACACAGACCACTCTCTTGCTGTACTGTCAACTGTCAAAACGCTGAATGAAATGAGGAACTGTGAAGGAAATGACTAACATGATTTCTGAGGCTGCTGGTGCAGCTGAGGTATTTAATTTTCACATATAGCACTCCTTACTAACCACATGATTTGTGTCAAGCTCTGTTTTGCCTTTCACTTTATAAAATCCGAAGTGTGCCCACACATTCGCTTTTAGCAGGGAAGGAGCCCGGCAATTTGTCATTGCTCAGATGCTTCTCGAATGTTAACCTGTCACCGGCGCCGCATCCTGCTTAGGGGACTCGCAGCCCAGGGGCATTTTTCAAATGCGGAATCAACATGTTGTGCCCTTTTATAGCCAGTGTAAATAAATGAACAGACTGGTGTGTCAATGATGAAATAAAATTAGTATTTTAAGTAAAAAAATATATTTTGTCTTCATGAGTTGGTTCAACTTATGACTAATGGAATATTGAAAAACAATTTGCTCATATTTCACAATTAAAACGGCAGACAACTTTTTCAAAGTAACAGGAGCATTAATAAAAATTTTAACATTCTGAAATAGCAAACTGTGTTGGTACATACAGCTTTGCAGCTCAATATTTCAGAGAAACAGATCAGCAAAGACTAAAGAGCTGTTGTAGAAATACTATTGAACATGTCACAGACAAAGAGGTACAATCTAGTTCCTCAGTACTGGTAGTAATTAAGACTAAACTGCATGTGTCTTTTTAAAAAATATTAATGTTTTGACAGTTTCTGAAATACCAGCTCAATTATCAAATAACATTTTGTCCTTAGTCAAACAAATTCAAAGAAACTACTCCTGTGCTTGATATTACAGAAGTATGTGGTTACCTGAAGAGTACATTGTAGACAGTATTTACTGATGCTGCCATAATTGCAACCTGCTGCAACGCAAAAACTAAAATACAAAATCCCGACACGTACAAGTCAAATTTATACTGTATGATTAGCATCATGTTTAAGTGCAATTAAAATGCCAGGAACACTTGGTCAAAACTTTGTTTGTCATACTTAACCTGCATATAGCAAGTTATCACTCTCACCATATGAATGACAGTGTCTTTGTGTATCTGAGGTTTTACGAGGTCCATCTTCTCTAAACATCATCACATGTCATTCTTGGTCAAACTCAGACTGGTCCCCACAAAATAGTTGTGGCAAAATTAGACCTTGAGGGGAATACTTTCAGTGTTATTTAAAATATATCCTACAAATCACAGGGTGAAATGTCATTTCCCAACAGCTGAGATTTGTTGTTGACATATTGGCAGCAGTCCCCTGTTGAAACCCTAATCAAGTACCGACCATTCCATTCACATAAGCTCTAGAAAGATTGAATTTCCCCTTGTTTATTAAGAGGAATGCTTTCAATCATCATACTAGAAGGAGGTTACTGCTGACTTATGAAAATGTGTGGTTATAATAGGCTTCTATAAATCCTGAACCTTCCCTTCACATTATATGAACCATGGTGATGAATGGTCAGAGAGTATCAGTCCTTGAAACACATCATCTACAGTAACACCTTTACATCAAAATGTACAACTGCAAGACACCAGTTACAGTAACAGCTACATAACACAACTCTGCACAAGAGTTTCTATTTACTTAGATTTTTCTGAAAAGCTCCAAACTTGTGTACGTTTGCCTTTAGGTGGATAACTCGGTTTGAATGCGTAAATGAGGCCAAACAACATACAGGTGCAATCGAATGCAGCTAACCTCAGCTCGTTCAGTACCTCCACACCCTCAATAATTATTTTGAGTGCAGAGTCAGCTGTCTTTTTCTTGCAAGACAAAGATTGCTATGTGGTCTGCTCGAGCTTTGACTCTGCCTCATCTTTCTGAACAAGCTGAATAGACAACAACAGCAGATACACATGCAATTGAAAAGTTAATTTAAATTGGAAACACTGTCTGAAATTGGTCTTTTTGAGTTAGGATGTTTCTAAGGAGTGACGTCATGTCGCCACCATACTTGAAGTATGAGCTACGTACGTGCTGGTACATTCTACTAGCATGTTCTGGATTAACAAAAAAGAAAGACAATTGGAATGGAACGAGGAAGAGAGAAAAAGAGGGGGCCAAACTGTGAGATGCTATGTGCCGACGCCAAATGACAGCATGTAATATTAGAGAAAATAACTGCAATAAGGCATGAGGCATGCTTGCCTTGCCACTGTGTAAAATGTGAAAGAAACAATAAATTGGTTAGCAGCTATGTCTGTTCTTGATGTCTTTATTTTGGATTATCACTCGTGGCATTCCGGTACTTAAATGAAACAAATTTATTTACAGTAGGCGTGGTAAGAGTGTAATCTATTTATGTTAATGGGTTATTTAAAAACCTAATTCATATGACACTGATCCCACACCTACATCTGACAACAAACCCGAAGCTAGTTAGGTTACTGATCTCATCATCAGCTTACATCACTTAAATACCTGATTAAAATGAACAAGCTATAATCAAATACTATGAGCCAGCAGATTTTGCCTGTTTCTGAATGATCTTGAATGATCTACCTGACTTCCTCCATCTCTGTCACATGATTTTGCACAGGAGTGTGAGTTACTGTTCAAGTGGCGGTGTGTCGATATTCTAAGCCTTAAGCCTGAACATAACTTGGCCTGTAGCAGGGTTGCCGTGTGGTATTTAAGTTCAGGTTTAAGCCTAAAGTTGGCTGGGTAAACCCTTAATCTTGCCTCGTAGTTCAGCCCCCCAGCCATCCTATGCCTCCTGGTTACAGCTTCCAGCTGCTCTCCTTGTTTCTCCTCCAGACAGGGAAGGGGAAAAAAATTATCTGCTGTCAGTTTTATGATATAAACAGTTAACTGACTATTGTAAATGAAGAAGGCATTTTTCAAGTATAGTGACTCAACCATAATGCAATGTTTGTGTGATGTCAAGTCAAAAAACCTGATGAGAAATGATCAGTCTTTGTAAATATTCTACATGCACTAAATGGATTACAGTGCAGTACACCTTTAATTAGGCTTCTATAAATATTCTTAATTCATCTCATTCTAAACTTGAGATGTATAAAATTTCCAGATACCCTAATAAGGTGGTTCACGTCTTTATCCATGTGCATGATAAGGCAATTCAGTTATTCTCTTTGGATATTGACGTCCACGCTCCAGGACGAAAGCAATGGCAACATGTTCAAGTGTATATAAATGATTATCACCATTCATTTTGCAGGGATCTATTTATTGAAGGTCTTATAGTCACCTTTACAGCTGTGTAAACATATGCCTCACATTCACCCATTCATACACTGATGTTGGAGGCTGCCATGCAAGGCGCCAATCTTTTCATCAGGAGCAGTTAGGGGTCAAGGTCACTTTGACATGCTCTCTGGAGGAGTCAGGGACTGAACCTGCAGCCTTCCTACTACTACACAACTCGCTCTACCTCCTGAGCCATGCCGCCCTTATAGGTGTGTCCAACTACCCGTGTTTATGTACAGAGGCCAAATAAAGCAAAATGGCAGAATGAATTCACTTTCTTATTAGGCTGAAATCATTTAACCTAGATATACTTCTGCTGTCACTTTTTATCAGTCTGTTGTGCAGAGTGTCCTTTCCTTTTACCTCATCTGCATGTTTGGGAAGGCGCAGCCAAGAACAACTCAAATTGGAAAGGGCAGTCAAACATGCCAGCAAAATCATAGGCATCAGTCAACAGTTGGTGGGCGACCTATGCCAAAGACAAATAGGTAGCAAGATAAGACAGATAGCCACCCCTTGCACGGGGTGCTGTGCAGATACAGCTACGGAGGAAGCAGGCATCTGTTGCAGCATGAAACACGCACTTATCGTTGTAGCAACTCCTTGGCTATGGCTATTAGGTTCTGTAATGAGCAGCTGAGGAGATCATATGCTATTGTTTCGATATTTGCTATTCTTTTCCCTTTACTTTTATTTATTACTCTGCATCTTTCTCATCGTCTTTGATGTGTGTATTTGTGGAACTGCAGGCCATTTGATTTCATTGTCCCTCAAAGAGGGACAATGAAGATGAACTTGAACTTGAACTTTAGTTTAGGGAAATCAGTGTTCAGCTGTTGGACTCTAAAATGTGAGCTGCACTAGCACATGTCCTTCAAATATGACTCAGATTTCAATTTGATTGTTCTGTAATCTTTCCCTATCAAAGTAACAGAAATACTCATCCTTGTTTAAATATTTTAACATGGACTCGACCTAAAAATGTGAGGGTCTCCTTGTTCCTCTCTTGGACGGCTCTTCCCTTGTGTCTGATCGTCTGGAGACGTGGACATTCATGTTTTTCTGTGTATGCCAAGAATCTTGGTTTCAGTGGTGATGCACCGAAATTCAGCATCCATCTTGAAAATACAAAACAGCAAAGACCACACGGTGATTACATAGTACAAGACAAAAACACATCAAATGTGACCCAAATGTAACACAAGCTCAGTGCTTTCCTGTGAGATGGAAACTGTGACAGCACAAATACTAACTTAAATCAGGCATGGGAATGATAGCAAAAAATTAAATAGAGCATGAAACACAGTACCTCAACAACATATTCTTTAGTAACAACCTAACTTGCACCCTAGCTCCATTTGCAATTCAGTAAAGCAATGTAGTTTTGTGCTGTGGGGCCACAAATTACTTTGACCTATTTGATTCTGCCAACATCTCTACAACCATTAGCTAAGCATTTAAAAGTTAGAAACAATTAATGCTCATCAGCTAATGATAGTTGATTACAGCTTGTTCTTGTTTGAATGAACTAGGCCATGAAACAAACAGTCGAAACATTATCCAACCTGCGATGTTCTCTTATGTTCTTCTCAACAAATGTGGATGTAGAGTAGAAGGAAATGTAAGGCTAAATTAAGACTGAAGTCTTAATTTCTTCTTGCAAGCTGGTGAAAATCCACTGGAAGTGGAAAATATTAGGGGCACTTACTCTCTTGTTGAAAGACTCTGAAGAGGTGAATCCAGGTGAAAACCATTAGCCTTGTTGATATCCCTTATTAAATTTTTGCTCAATGCAAAGGACATGCAGATAAAGAGAAACAAACTGGTTATTGAGGGACTTCTGTGCTTTGTGACTAGTGAGATGTAGATTGTGCACAGGATGCTGCGACTCAATATTAGGAAGATGTCTTGAATATTTTGTATATTCAGTGTATTTCACACACTGCCGATCACAGCTGGATACAAAGTGAATGATACACGTTACATTATGCTGCCTTTACGCGCTTCCAAACAAACAAATTTTAATAGGTTGACTCAAAGAAAATAAGGTAGAGCTATTTCACTTGTAACTACATATACAAATACATCCTGGTGCCTGCTGTTTGTTGTGCTGTGTGTGTTTGCGTGCAAGGCCTGAGATAACAGGGCAGACATATCTAATTTCTCTATCTGAAGGGTGCAATTAATACTAAACTGCGTGGGCATTAGTGATGAGGTCATCAGTGTCAGCTGGCCCGCTGATTGGACAGATAAGTGTTTAACCTGGGCTCATCTCACAGAGTGATGTCATCGTCTCGCCACCTTATTGATTGCTGTGGGTATGATGATGCCTTGGCCAATCACTGCCAATAAAAGTAGCAGCAAATGTCTATGAGATTGCCTGTGTGTGTGCGTGTGTGTGCGTGTGTGTGTGTGCGCGCGCGCCTGTGTTTGTATTTGTACAAGAAAGTGAGATAAGGATACTAAGACAGGGAGAATTAGATTCACACCGATAAGTCAATCTCACATGTGCAGGCATATACATACACACATGGAAACACACAGACACACATACACACACACACACACACACACAGACACACACACACACACACACAAAGCAGAGGAAGGGAGCAGAGGAGGAGTAAAATAGGACTCAGTGGAAATACAAATCTCTTTCTTTAATGATAGGAGATGTAGAGCAGTTAGCAGACTGTGCACATACAGAGATTTCATGCATTTTGCTGTACCACAAAATAATTTTGAAATTCAGCCTTTTTCGAATTATATTTATTTTATGAGCACAAAAAAAAGAAAATTCTATAAATCTCCCATCTCTCCTTAAAACGCCAGTATTTATATATTTATAATGTATATATATTCTGTCCTGATAGAATGATATTTGGAGCAAAACAACATCTGAAGTCTGACAATACAAACTCAGTTTACAGTAAATTAAAGAGAGGAACAAGAAGGGCGATCACATTGAGTGGACACATACGGACAACCCAGAGGACACAAAGAGAGAGATAGTGCTTATAAAGTATTCATGGTGTAGCCGTCATTCGAGGTTTCCATTGCTCCACAGAGGTTTTTCTGTCTGTTGTGTCTGCGCAGTCCCTCCTCAAGCCTCTCGCTCCCCCCCTGCTTCCCCTCCCTGTCTTTCCTTCTTCACCTCCGCCTCCACCTCCTCCTCCTTTGGCTTTCTTTATCTACCTCCTCCCTCACTGCAAGAGGCTGCTCCCAATGACACTGAGCTCAACTTAAAACACACTGCCTGTCTGTGTGATGAATGGATCAGAGGAGGAGAGAAAAGGCGGAGGAGAGGCTGGGCGAAGAGGAGTAAAAGGTCATAGTGTTTTCTGAATCAAGAGCTCGAGTGTTTGACTGTGGAAAGTGCTGGTGTTGATGTTTAAGGTGTGGCTGTGTTGCTGTGTCAGTGTCACTGACATCAGAACGGTGGCTCGCTGGATGAATGTGGCAGTGCTTCATTTTGCGTGTGTGTGTCTGTGTGTGTGTGTTTGTGTGTATACAGGGAGCTATCTGTTAGGTGAGCTAGGGCAGTTGGCAGACGGTGATGAGGTCATTTCCTGTTTCCTGCGTGTCAAAGACAGAGAGCCAATGTTAACATCACTATCGCAGCTTGGGCCAACAACTGACTGATTTACATAGTTAAATGTCTCTCTCTCTCTCGCTCTCTCTCCCCTGCACTCTCTTCCTATTTTTTTTTTGCTCTGAGCTCAATTTGTCTCAACTTGTCTCCTGTCTGGAGAAACGATGAGTAACTTTAATGTGTTTTAAGAGGGATTGAGGTAGTCACAGGTCTGTAGATTAAAGCTGAAATCCATCACTTTTTCTTCTGTACCTTTTCTTTTTCTCTGTATCTCATGCACACACAAGCTTGAAGCACAGAAATACCCAGCCATTGTCAGTTATCTTTTGAGTTCTGAAGCCCACCTCTCTCTCTCTCTCTCTCTCTCTCTCTCTCTCTCTCTCTCTCTCCCCCTCTCTCTCTCTCTGTCAGGGGATCTACAGAGCATGAAGCCGTGGCAACAAACACTGTCTGTCAAAGGTGGACTTAAATATAGGGGAGTGCTGTCCATTTAGTCATTAACCTCATGTTGTTCACGTATTTATTGAATATAACTGTGTCTCCCTGCTTCGCCTGCTGTACTTTGTGGGAAATCGAGGGCTGCAGTCGGGGATGCACATTCTGGAGCCAGCGTGCTCTGCTGAAAGAGAGGGCAAAAGGTGTGTTGCTTTTGTTTGGTCAGGCTAAAGTGGCCACTTGGCTGACAAGCAGGAGTGGAGGTTGTTAGCCTTCCCCACACTGCCTTACTTTACCAGTTGTTCCAGTCATACATCATGTCAGACTACCACTAGAGATTGCAAATCGTATTTTAAATAGGATACGTAAAATATGTTAAATAAGATACCGTTTGGGATTGTCAATATTGTAATATTGTGATGTGACCCAAGTGTTTTCTTTTCCTGGTTTTACAGTAAAGGGATGCAATTTTCTGAACGTATTACACTGTTGTAACTGTTTTGTTATTTGTCTCTACCTGCTTGGCCATCATATCCACATTACTGATGATTATCTATCAAAAATATCTTGTGTCTAAATATTTTAAGAAAGCACCAATAGTCACCCCTACAATATTACAGTCACAGTATTGATACTGAGGTATTCTGTCAAAGATATTGTGAGTATCCTATTATCATCAGTTAACAGACTGTACATCATATTTTTTCTGACAAAGCTGGCAACCAATTCGGGATGCATATCTAGGATTTTTTTTAGAAAATCCATTTTCACAGAAAATGATTGATCAATTATCGATCATTGTTAGACCCAAGCTTGAATGATACATCATGATACATCGTTATTGTGTTGTATGCATTAAAGTGCTAACATGCGGATCAACGTCATTTATGATTATTACAGGGTGCGCGTCCCTGCAGGAGTTATAATTACCAGGCAGTTTACCTCCTGGTTTTCAGCAAACTACGACGTCCCCTTTCAATTTTATTAATATCCAGATGGACATTCAGTAATTAGAAATACTTTGCCTGGTTGTAGTCCATGATGTTCAGGTCTGGAAATAACAGTGGTAGACAGGTCTGTAATTTTGAGGTGTAATAAGTATTAATTTTACCCAATCCAGATCATGCACTGAAATCACTGTTGTCAAATGTAAAAAATTACATTTGGGCCTGTGTGTATTGGTGGAGAGTATGGTCTCTCCACATGTCAGAGTGTTTGTGGCTGCTGAGGCTGTTGTGTTGTCATGTTTGGGTATTGATATGCTGTCGCTGCTATGTCTGCAGAATTTGCCTGCAGGGTTTTCTCAGGGATGATCTACTGATCTGTTGTTGCAGTGTGGGGCTGCAGTTGTGTGGGTGTATGGTGCATGGTGTGTGCGTGGTTGTGTGTGGGGGCATGAAAGAGATGTGCTTGGCAAGTGTCAAGCACATGTGAGATTCTGTGAGGTGGGCAAATGTATTTTACATTGAGTGTGTTGAGTTGTTTTGGGGTGTTTTAACTGACCTATTTGATTAAAGGTCAAAAGTTCTGTTTCCTCACTTCCTCTCTTTCTTATTCTTGTCTTTTACTCTATCTTTTGCAAGGTGTGTGTGTATTAGGGATGGGCACTACAAATCAACTAATTGATACGGCTAGTCAGATAGGACAGTATAGTCGACTGGCTGGTATTAATAATTGATTATTAATATTAGCATTTATTTTTTTTATGTCACAGAGAAACTGTTCATCGTATTGTTTCCACCCAGACTCATTTTGTACGGCACAAGTGTCAGGTATAGTAGGTGAAAGAGCTTGAAGTAGCGTGTGAATGTGTCTCATGGTGGCAAGGAGAAGTGTCTTTATTTCACTCAAGCTGACAAAAAGTGGAATGCATTTAGTGAGAGATGAAGCTGACTTACCATGGCTCTACCAGCGTGATGAGGAGTCTACAGCTCCACCATGAAGTTATCAAGCTGCTGAAAGAAAAAGACGCTGACGAACAACAGCAAAAGATGACTAATTTGTCTACAGCTGAATGTAAATGTGATGGCAGAAGATAGGATCACATCACTGAGTTGATCACTTCATTGGTGCTGGACAATATGCTTACTGCCAAATTAAAAACTTGACCTCAAAGGAGCTGAGAAGAAAGGTAGCCATCACGACCGATGCGTGGTCTGCTCCAGCAGTCTTATGTGACTGGTTTGTGCCACTAGATTGATAACTAGACGATGAAAAGCGCGGTACTTCAGACACGCGGCACAAATGAGATAACCTGGATGCCAGTCTTCCTTGCCAAATTGCTTTACACTAGCGAGTCAGTCTGGCCTTCCTCCCGTTCACTTCCTCTTCCAGAAATTACCGGGGGACGCCTCCCAGTTGGACCGAGGCCCTGATTGGTTCTCATAGTTGATGACGCAGATAGAGTGCGCCTTTGCTAGGAATTCCCACCATTTTGAAAACGGCGTCTCCCAGAGAAAGTGATATTGTATAGTATTGTATAATATTGACACTGCCATATTAGAAGTTATAGAAAAAATTTAACATCGGACATTTTGTGGTTTGCTGCATGTTATTGTTTATACTGGTATAGGGTAATTGTTCCTTGAATAGCACACTGATGACGTCAGATGTTTTGTTATGCTGATTGGCTGACGGAGTTGTCTGTCAAGGCAAAGACTTGCTCCCATTGAAATCACTCTCTCTGGGAGGAAGGCGAGACTGACTCACAGTGTAAAACAGTTTAGCGAGTCTGTCTGCTGAGATTTTATATACAAAGCATATAATATCTTCAGGAAAGTTTGGTAGCCAGATCTCCTCTGATGATTAATGTATAGTCAATATGTGCATAATCACATACAAATATGACTCCAGCTTGCAAACACATGCACACATGCATGGAGTCAACACACACAGGCGTGCACACACAGACATGGCCCCCAATTAAAACTGTTTTTCTCCTGGCCTCCCACTATGCATCACATTTCTTAATTTACTGGATGTGGCTGCAGTGTTGCGGTAACCTGCTGAGTGGCTGTCCGATTGTGGTCATGTTTTTTTACATCTTTCTCTCTCTTTCTCCATCGTTCCCTTCTCCTTCCTACTTACTACTCTTTGTTTCATTTCTTTCTCTGTTTCACTAGCATTCTTATTCCCTGTTTTATATATTCTCCCTCCCTACAGTTCTCGCCTTAATTGCTTGTGGACAGCTCTCCTCCCTCCTCCTATCCCGTGCTCTCCTCCCTTCTCCCCCTCACCATCCCTTCACCTCTTCCCTCTGCTCCTTGTGCTTGTTTTCTATTTGCTCATTAGATATTGCAGCTATTAAATCCACAGTCCATTCACAATAATAAAGGAAAGAAATAAAATGGACAAGGGAAAGATGGATGGTGAGAGAATGGTGGGTGGGGGTGTGGGAGGGATGAGGATAAATAAGGAAATAGAAAAGAGGAAAACAAGCATGAAAGACAGGCGGATGCAGATAACGTTAGATGCAAGAGGGGCTTTTGGAGAGAGAGAGAGAGAGAGAGAGAGATAAGAGGAGGAATAGGAGGAATGAGCATTATGGAAAACTAAACTGTCTATTTTAACTGGGAGTAGATAATCACTCCTTCATAGTTCCTTGGGGATGGATAAATGAGATGAGTGTGGGGTTGGATAAAGAGGGGAAGAGCGTAGATGAGAGCTAGTTTCTACAATGTGGTGGATGGATGGACTATGTGGAGCTGAACAGCTTCAGCTTCAGTGAGTGCCGTTGAACTAATCCCAAGCTGCACTGGACCAGTAAAGGTGACCACAGACCAGGGGCGGCGTGACGTAACATGTCATATGATGCTTGTCACATGGTGCCCCTAGCTAAAAGTCAAGTCCATTACTGTCATTATCCGGGGACTTTTTGGCTTGGGCAAGTTACAGTTTATTATTGATTTAAAAGATGTGACGCTCAGTGATGTGCGTCTAGACGTTGTTGGTGTGCATTGTGCTCATTGAAATAAAGGGGGCAACCATTTTTACGTGCAGCCGTACGCTACTGATGTGTGTTCACCTTAAGGCTGACCTCCAGAAATAGGGCCCCATCACAAGGTGCATTTTGAAGGCTGAACAATGCAAAGCACACTGCACTGCCTTGTTTTATTCTTTAATTGAGGGGTACAAAGCAGAGCATCCTGCTGCGTTTTTGTATTGTCACTAGGCAACCACGGGATCAGCTGATGATCAACTGTCAGTTATTTAACCAGTTATTGTCTATTGTGCTAGCTAGTGTCATTGTAATTTAGTTAAGTTATATAATATTTATATTTTAAAAATCCATGATTAGAAATTACAAGTATTTTTGAGTGCATCTCTAATTTGCTTCTAGTCCTGCTGTTTTCTCTTTAGATTGTGGTAAAACCGGCTTGCAGAGTCATAAGGCTTGTCATGTTTATTGTTTACAAGAGCTACTATATGTTGAGAGGGATGCACCGATATGTTTTTTTAAGGCCTGTTATGATATTCAACATCTTCCTACCCATAACGGCCTTTAGTGATACCAATATGCATTTTTGTAAGAACTGTAATATGAATGCAGGTGCAGAACAGAACAAGCTTTTCAGACAGACTTAAGATAATTGTTTTTTAAATAAAAGACCATGTTAATTTTACTCTGTTGCTAGTTTTACAGTTGCATTAAGTGACACACTTCCAGGTAAAAGGGTCACACAAGTGGCACAATCAGCCAAATATCAACAGTAAAACAACCACAAGCTGCCCTCTGCTGCCAAAAACCATGTCTTGTGTAAAAACATGTTTTGTTATGCAACAATATGAAGATAGTCACAAAGCGATGGCATCTCTTTGGCATCTTTTCTGCAAATTCTCACATAAATCCAACGTACTAGTCATACATTTGACCTGTCAGGGAGGCTTTGAGAGACACTGCTATAGTGGAAATGTCACAGGTTCAGTCTCCATAGCAGCCATGTATCGAAGTTTCCTTGGGCAAGACACTGAACCACTACCTGGTTGTAAATCAATCCAAATAAAAGTGTCAGCGTAATGCCTGAAATTCAAAATGTTCAGTAAAATATGAGGTGAAAGAGAAATTTGCCAGTAGAATGCTTGTAGCCTTCAGTGTAATACAGAGTGACGTAGGAGGCAGTGAAAGGATGAATGGAGCCTAGACAGCAGAGTGGAGCACAGCAAAGAAGCTGGGCTGGTAGCAGAAGGGACAGGTGGGTTAATACTGCTTCTAACTACCTCTGGACTGTGTGTGCCCTGGCATTCACTAACTGTTCAGAAACTGCCTTCACACACACAGACAGATCTCTCTCAGTAGACTCACAAGCTGATAAGGAAGTACACAGCCCCATTATAAATAACCTACTCAAGAGAATAGTCCCCACTATACTTGACACGACAGATAAATGGCAGGAGAGCAGTGTGTGTGTGTGCGTGCGTGTGCGTGTGTGTGTATGACTGTTTCTGGAGGTTAATATACGCCTAGTGTAACGAGAGGGAAATTGCTTTATGCCGCTAAGCCCTCGGGCTAGAACATCACAGTTATGATGAACAAGAGTTTTACAAAGCCTTCAGTTAAGAGGCTGCCACACACACATGCATGCACGCACTTGTGCGTGCATGTTTTCTCATGATACGCACACACACATGCACAAGATGGAGGCATATATTAAAAGACCCTTAAATGGTTCCTCCATCATTTTGTCTTCAGACAATGAGTATGTCTGCCTTTGAGATATGTGTGTGTGTGTGTGAGTGTGTCATTGTGTGATAGGAGCCGTCACAGAGCAGATTGTCCAATCTCTCATCATGGCATGGTCGTGGGGTCAAGGGGGAGGGAGGATGGGTGTCACAGGCTTGATGTCTTTGCTGATATAAAACCCTGTCAACTGGAGACAGGATCTGCCACTGTGCGCGCATGTGTGTGTGGGGTGTGTTTGTGTGGGTGTATAAGTGTTTGTGTGTTTGACAGAAAGACACTCTGATCAGTGCCTGTGTCTGTCAGACAGTCAGAGCTGTGAGGACCTGATTGAAAGCAGTCTAAAAGGTCAAAGTCAAGAGTTGGATCAAAGGACTGAGAAGTATGTGTTCAGTGATTGAGGTTTGGCTGTAAAGATGCGCCTGGAAATCCGCACACGCCCACACACACACACACACACACACACATTTCAGGGATCAATAGAATCAGGGACAATGCTGTAATTCACTGTAACAATAATGAATGTTCCAATTAAGCTGTACTTAGCAACATATCCTCACACTACAACTTTTATAACAAAGTGTCCTTGTTTGTGTGTGCACACGCACATGTGTACGTGCATGTGCATGTGTGCATCTCTGTGCATTTTTGTTTGTATGCCCATAAAGTGTGTTTTCACGTGTATGTACTGGCAGCATGTGAATATTTTGCAACTTGTGTGCGCTGTTTTTGTGTTGTGTCTGTGTCTCTGTGAGATGTATTTATACTGTAGCATATATCTCAGTTTGGTCTCCTCTGGCATCACTAAGATCGGAGCTTATTGTCTGTCTGTGCTGTGCAGTCCCAGGGGGCGGCCCGGGATACTGCAGCTCAGGGAGCGGCTGTGTGTGGGGCCAGTCTACTCTCAGAGAGGCCATGGGAGTTGAACCCGGGACGCGTGCTCATGGCTAAAATGATTAATCCCCAATTCTTTCGCTTCATACTGTGATTATGATTAATTATTGTCAATATTAAAGCTGATTTATTTGGAGAACAAAACTATTTTGCTGCACTTTTGCCATTTTATATGAACATTCTGACTATTTGGACTACAGTGGGTCCTCTAAACGAAATTGAATATTTCAATATTGTAGGCATTTTGATATTTTGGGACTGTTAATTGTTGAGAATAAAATGGAAACAGATAATTTTGCAGCCCTTTTTGTGCCTGCAGAGTTGGTAATGTTGCCAAAGAGAGGAGGCTTTTGTATCACATTGGCAACCTTCTAATGGCTCATTATTTCTACTGCTGCTTGTTTCAAGGCCTGTCACTCAACAATATTACTTTACCTGAAGAGAAACATAATTTTCTACAATTCCTAATTACATCCGCATGCGCATTGGGTTTTGTTTGTCCTGTCCGACTGTGTGTGTGTGTGTGTGTGTGTGTGTGTGTGTGTGTGTGTGTGCGCGCGCGCGCACAGCATAACTCAAACAGTTTTAGTCCAATTTGTACCATACTTGGTGGAAGTGTTAAGGGTCAAGGAAGGAAGAAGGAAGAATTTGGATTTTGAGAGGAATCTATCAAAGGTCAAGGTCACAGGGTAAGGTCAAAGTTTCAGCCAAATGCTGAAATATGGTTACTATTTAACGCTAATGTAAAGTCATATATGGCCTTTGCATTGGTCACATAACCTTTAGCCTTTGTGACCTTGAAAGGTTGAACTGATGGAAAATTTTGCATCATTGGTTGTGGGTGACCAGAGTACATCAGGCTGAGGGACTGTGTCTCTGAGCCTGTGGTGAGTCATACAGGGGCACCAGTGTGGACTGTGCTCTGCCCTGTCCTGTTCACACTGTACACCTCTGACTTTAAATACAGCTCAGGGTCATGCCACATGCAGAAGTTCTCTGACGACACTGCCATTGCGGGGTGTATTAGGGATGGACAAGAGGGGCAGTACAGAGGCTTGGTGGAGGACTTTGTTGGCTAGCTACAGCTGAGCCACTTCCAAGAGCAAAGAGATAGTAGAGGTGGAGGTGGTCCAGACCTACAAGTACCCGTGGGTGCATCTGGACAACAAACTGGACTGGCCTGCGAACACTGAGAGCAGAGAGAAGGACCCTGAACAAACTGCTGTGTATCATGAACAGTGCCAGCCACACTCTGCACAGCACAATGACCAGTCAGAGGAGCACGTTCAGTGGCAGGCTGCTGTCACAGAGTTGCTCCACAAACAGACTCAGGAAATCCATGGTCCACAGAGCCATCTGGCTCTACAACGCCCGGCCGGAGGTTGAGCCGTGATGACGTGGGCTACTGAGCTGACTTTTTTTTTCCTACTAACTCTCTTCTAAGTGGCTCTCACTCACACCATCTGTTTTATTGGTTGCGATAGCCTTCCACACATGTTGACATGTAGCAACAGTTGCAACCATGCACATGCCTTTTTGTGCATGCACTCCTTACTTAATTGGCAATTCCCATGGTTAGGTTGTCATGTGACCATCTGCTTGTAATTACTTATTGTTTAATATTTATTCTCTTTCACTACACTCCTGGTCATGTTACCTACCCTTATTCATTATGCATTGATGGAAATTTATGAAGCTTATTTCCTGCCGAAACTTAACAAACAAAACATGTTTTTCAAAGGCCCTTAGATTTACTAACAAACACAGTGTGGTTTGCAAATACAAAACACCATAACAAACTAATGCATTTTGTTTTGCAAATACAAAGTGTACCTATCAAACAGATACACAAATGAAGCTCTGCATAGGTTTTGACAGGTCACGACATCAAGCTATCTGATCAGCTGTAGATCAGCTGTTTTCAGCCCGCCAAATAGCCTAGTTACCTGAGAACACCTGACCCCAACCATGTCAGACGATTGCTTGACTGTCAAACTGTAGTCTTATTTAAACTCCTCATCTGAAGAAGCAGCCTTGTGCCGAGCTCGCTTCACTAACCCTCCACCCATCTAGTAGCATAGTTGCTACTAGACGGGACATAGGGGGATAGTTGCTGCTTCCTGCCTTCACTTCCACGCTTGGATGGGCAGGAATTTCCCAGAACAGAGCCATGTCGCCAAATTCAATGTATGCTTGTAAACCTTTCAATAATGGTTTGGACAAAGTGGTCCTGTCAGAACATATTTCTAATATGTCATGTTTCAGAAACAAATACAGCATGTCTTACAACTACAAAAAATATCTCCAACAAAGCCAAAAAAAAAAAAAAATTCAAGTGACTTTTGGCACAATCTTTTTGCCATGATTGTGCTGAGGATTTTCTCACAGATGTCCGAAGTAATTCACCCTCCACAACAGCAGGCGGTGCTATGAGCCACTTTAAGTGACCCTATGCTATGCTAAGCTAAATCAAAAAAATGAGTGACCAACAGGTGAGTTTGGTTGTTGCTGGTAGAAAAATCAAATGTTAACTAAACTCCACAAGTTATGTTTTATGGGTAGGAGGCTAAATATGTAGCATGAAGTGCACGACCGCAGGAGCTCACCTTGCTTACACCAAGTTAGGATAATTTTACACACTAATCACACAATTTTTAACTTTAGAAAATATTTTTGAGTTAAATTGAGCTCAGTGGTCCCAATGTATCATTTGTGTATTTTGGTGGACGTAGCTAGGTTTACTTGCCCATCTATCTATATGAAGTATCCCGAGCACTTACCTAGCACTACCATCACCTTTTTTAGTACTCAGTTCTTACCTTTAGCCCAGATCTGAACTGGTTTGCGCAGTTTGTTTTGTGTCTTGATCTGTTTTACTGTTTAAAGCTACTGGATGCCTAAATTTCCCCAGGATGAATAAAGTATCTATTTACCTGTTTGTCTAAAACCATTTCACTGTCAAACATGCAGTGAATGTTGCACTCTCTCATTGCCCCTTCCAGTTTTTCAAGGCACTATACTTTACTTATGTGGTAATTTATGATGTTGCCTGGCTTATTTAAAATGCATTATCATGCATTTCACTGTGCTTAACACAGAGAATGAAAACTTATACTGCTACATAAATCATTGTGGTATACTATGAACATTTATAAAACTACTTTGTTGTATGTTTGTTCCATAAGGTGACTCATTAAAATACAGTCTCATATAACATTATAACCCTTGTCAGACAACCACTGACTGATAACAAGACATAAACATTCAGAGAATGCTTGTACTTATAATTTATTTTAAGTTATAAATGTTAAAATTTTGTCAGCTGAGGGCTTAAGTTGTTTATTGTTACTTAATAAGTAATTTTTTACAACAGGAATTGCACCAAGTGTCTGTTTTTCTATCAGTGTGCTACTAATACACAGAGCTCGCAATGACCTGATCTGCTCAGACAAGGATCTGCACTATTTATTTTCCCAAAACTTCTTATTGGATCAGCAATGCCATGTTGTTTTGAGGCAGAGTCCCATGATGCCTTTCACATAGTGTTTTAGCAGTGTGGGGTGAACGGTTTTGTTGTTTATAATTATGCTTTCCAGTATTGTTTTCCAGTATTTCTGTTTCAGTGTATTATAATTCTGTGCAATAGATGCACAACGCAGTGATTGTTATACTATTATCATGCATGTGGGATACTGACCTGTTGGTTTGGCGTGTTGATGTCTGATAAAAACCCACTCACAGTGAGGAAATAAAGACAGACTCTCATGGGCTTTTAAACACTTAGTGAGTCATTACATTTTTAGTGGATGGACCAAGGCAACGTGAGCTCACCGTACCCCACTGAGAAAGTATTGGACAGTAAATATTAGCAATAGTAGCAGTGACAGGCTTAAACTGCAAAACCTGTACAGGCTTGGCTGTAATCACAATATACAGTTAAAACTCAATCAGCCCCTTTGCACTTTGTGAAACATGATGCCATATGTAACATTTTCCTTCATGACTAAATTAAATTGCACGCAAGCAGCACAAATGTAGCATCTCTTTTCTATTTTACTTACATTTTTTGTTGTCAGTTATTTTGTCACGTAGGCGTCATTTTCTCAAGTACCTAATTTTGAGACAGGACCTTTCATTTGTAATCTGTTTTCAAGCAGTTTTATTTGAATTTGCGTACATGAGCAATTTCTCCTGCATGTTAATTCTCTTGAATTGTGTTTTTTTTTATTTGCTTAAAGCTTATGCAACCTACTCAGAAGTCCCAGCAAGGTAAAAATGGCTATTGTACCTCATATTAAAAGACAAGATGGAAACTGTTTTGCATGACATTTTCAGTGTCCACATTTTGCTTTAGGTGTTGAAAAGCAGTTTTTAATATGCAAGAAAACCCCCGAGTCTGTAGTAGCTCTCCACAGTGAGGAAAGCACTGCAGAGCTCCAGTCAGGGAGAGACTGCAGAGTAGGGAGGCCTTGCTGCCAGACCCCCTGCTGATTAGCCTGATTAATTAGACTCAGACTTTATCGAAGTGATATTTGGTGTTTGTATCCCAGTAACGATAGCAGTTGTTGCAGTATTTTTCTTCCAATCGTGCCTGCTTGCTTCGCTCTCTACCTTGATTTAAAGTCCTCTGTGTATTTCTGTGTTACTCCTACATACCTCTGCGCTATATAATTTAAAGAAAGCACCCACCCTACAGTAGTGTACTCTTTTTTATTGTTTTATTGGTTCTAACAGCGACAGACTAACTGTCATTCACTCTCAGCTGGGAAGTTCCAGTTCCAGTTCTCTTGTTTTCTCCTTAGATCTGAGTCATGGCTGTCTTATAATTAACATTTGGAGAACTTTATTTGTGTTCATAGTTGGGTGAAATAATTAATTGAACTATCAAAATTGAAATATGGCCAAGTTCAATGTCCGAGCTGCAAGGTATAATTTCTGGCCCTGGCCTGCAAATTGTATTCTCCAGAGGCAAGACAACTTTGTTTTTTTTTTTTTGTTTTTTTTTTGGTACAAACTCCAGCAAAAACATATCATAATTTTAATCCTTTTTTCAGTGAAAATGACCATTGAGATGCAAAAATTATCATTCCCATATATCACTATTGCAATATCTGTCAAAATAACTGCAATATGATTTTTTATGTTTTTTTAAACTATATACTTCAGTCCTGTTTAATAAATATTAATTACTGTATTATACTGAATGTTAATTAGGAGTTACTGCTGTGATGTTTTTTTTAGTCAACTATGCATGTCTGTATGCATATATGCGCACTTATCCAGAGCTAAATGTGTCACTATTTCCAAAGAGCGCAGGAATAAAATATTCTGGACATATTTTCCTCCCTCCAAAAGGTTTCTGAGATTACACTGGGGGAAAAGAAAGAGACGGGCCGAAAGTAACAGGGCAAAGGACAGGTGAAGGTGGAGGCAGCAGATTATGCTGAACACTTGGAGGTTAAGCTGAACACTGAGCCATATTTCATGGTTTCTTCTTTATTGACGTGGCCATGGTAACCAAGGCTCCTCCCCTCTAAGCCACGCAATCTTGGCCAAGTGCGCTATCGCTATATCGTTACACATGGACCGCAGAACACATGCGGTGTGAGCGCGCGTCTATTTGTGAGAAAGAAAGGAGAGAGAGTGACAGAGAGTGTTTTTGTGTGTGTTCGTTTATCACGTTTGTTTATCATGCGTGCCGATAAGCCTTTGAGACAGAGCGGCAGACGGGCTGCGTGTGAAATTACTTTTTCTTTCGTTTTCCAATAACTTCATATAATATCTTCTATTTCTCTTCCCCTTATACTCACACACATTGCTTTCAAATACACACATACATAGTTACTCTCTCTCACCCACTCACACAGACACATTGCTTTACTCTCTTTCCCCTTCTGTCTGATCAATCTCTCATCTGTCTGTCTCTCTGTCTGAAGTCCCCTCCTTTCTCTGCCGGCAGCCAATAGTGGAGCTGATGGTAGAAAGCCATTTTCTGTGAATCAGTGTGCTGTTTTGTCTTTCCCATTAGCTATTCATGAGCTCTCCTGGTTCAGGTCTGTATACCTGGATCGGCGGGGTGCGTTCAGGAGATTGTTCCCCATGCAGTGCTGCTGTTGTGGCGGCACGCTGAATGTAGATTAAAGAGAGTGTCACGTTCAATATAGGCCTGTGATGCCACCATGAGAAAGAGAGGGAGAGGGAGATAGAATGCTTGTTTATCTCATCAACAGACTAAAGGAAAATAGGTCTTGACCTACACCGATTTGTTTTGTACGACTGAAAAAGAAGATTAGCTGCGTCTGCATATGCGTGCTAGTGTTAAACATTTACTACAGAGAAGGTAAAGTGTCCATCCTCATGTAGCTGTACCTGTGCATGTGCATTCCTCTGTGATTATGTGTTCCGGTGTATGTGTGTGTGTGTGTGCATGTGTACATGTTTTTCACCTGTGTGCGCATGCATGTGCCTTACGTGTTCTGTGCATGTGCCTTTGCATGCACACCCCCTTGTCGTCATCACCATAAAGGCAGGTATAAATAATGAAAAGAAAAAAAATCAAGAAAGAGGGAGAGATTGAAATGAAAGAGTGAATGAATAAAAGTGCTGACTGCGTGGGGGGAATGATGGAATGCTTCATCATCGGCAGCAACGCTAAATGACAGCATGGGAACGACAGAATGAGACAGGCGAGAGGCGGAGGGCGAGATGGAGAGGGCAGGGCGGCGTGCTTAGATAGAGAGGCAGGGAGAGAGGGGGAGGG